>PVIH01000855.1:52922-288034 GCA_004025045.1 Sigmodon hispidus | reverse complement strand
TACCTCACCCAGTTGCTAGGGTGATGTAGCCTGGCCACCGAATTAGCATATTAAGGGAGAGCAGACCCAAAGCTGCTGAGTTTTTGACCCGAGCTTCATGGCTGAAGTAAAGGGGACTCCATCCAGCCCTCAGAAGCTAACACCTGGAAACTCTGAGGAGGCTCTGCAGTCAAACTCCCTCCGACCCTGGTCGACTCCCGGGACGCTGAAGGACCAGATCCCATATCCTAGGCACAGGGAGACAAGGCTCCGAGCGAATTGCCGCCCGAACAAGCGACTGAGGCCTGACTACACCCACCCCGTCGGGCATTGACAGAAAATGTGGACATAGTGGTGAGAAAGGTCGTATGATTATATTAATGTGTGATTAATGTGTTTGATGTGGATTATGTATTCTGAATAAGCATCAGTAAAAGGTTATTGAACTGCCATTGAGTGTCTGAGCTTTCTGTCCAATTCGTCTCCAGCTGACCACTGGGGAAGTGCCCGGGATTTTGTTCGTGACAGAAAGTGAGTTCAAGGTCAGCCAGGTAGAGTGTCATAATAAGAGCCTAACTCAAAAATAAAATGAAACAATAACAACATCCTTTCTGGCAATTATTAAATAGGTAAATATGAAGTTGTGAAGCATATCTAGAATTCACAGACCTCTGTCATCAATATGGATGTATATATCCCCTAGAAAGGACCAGCTATAGTAACAATCCCCAAATGTTTCATATATAAAGAATATTATTTCTCTCTTAAGCTATACATCCAAGGCAGGAACTAACAAAATTAGTTATAATGTTTTAGGGAATTAGGCAGTTGGAGACCCCAGGTCAACATGGTTCTGTTACTGCTGTTGTTGGAAATAAAAGGGCATGACTTTCACATTAATGTTCCTTTCCAGAGTGATGCAAACCACTTTGATTCATTGTTGTTGTTTTTCCAAAGCAAGCTACAGGATCATATCTCTTTCAAAGTAGAAGCATTAATCACCATTCATCCAAAAGACATTGGAAATATTCTGTAGTGATTATGAGGCTTTTTTTAAAGATTTATTATGCATACAGTGTACAGAAGAGAGTATCAGTTATTATCATAGATGGTTATGAGCCACCATGTGGTTGCTGGGAATTGAACTCAGGACCTCTGGAAGAACAGTCAGTGCTCTTAACATCTGAGCCATCTCTAGTGGTTATGACATCCTCTGGGACAAAAGACACAGCACTGTGCAGGGGGGAGGGTCTCCTTTAACACCTGACTGCCTGCACATCTCTTCCAGAGCTGGCTCAGCTTTGACAAGTGGCTCCTTCTCTCATCAGAAGGTGATGGTACTAATGTGGCCCTCATCCTCTGTGCTCATAGACTTGAAAATAGAATCTGACTATCTCAGTTTCTAGGCTGACTGGCTCAACTTGTGTGAGTTTATTGGAAATGTATTTGACCCCAGGTTCCTCAGTCTCAAGCAAATCCTAGATAGAAGCTATCTCTGCCCAATGTGCATGTGGAGTTGTCAAGGAGTTTAGATCGGCAGCTGAAGATGTTGCCTTAAGAGACAACCAGAGTCAGGAACAGGAGACAAGGATTCATGAGAGAACTACAGGGAGTTGACTTTGGTGACTTGTGACAAGGAAAGCTGGGCTCATTGGATAGAATATGAAAGAAATAAACAGTGCAAAATAATGTCAGGAAGACCAAGGAAAGAGAAAGCTTCGTGTGAAACAGTCTGGGCTCAGTGCTCAGCAGAGAGATGGGTTCAAAGTGGCTTGCTGCTTTCTATGATGTAAGAACTCCTCATCTCCTGCAAGGGGATGCTCTCCATCAAGCTATCTGTTACACAGAAAATTCCCCTATCTTCCTCAGATCAGCAATATTTAGAGTCGAAGACAAATCTATAAGAGTGAGGTTAAAGAAGAAAGACAAGTGATCTCTTCTGACCAGGAAAGTCTGTAAAGAGCATTGGCAAAGGTTCTGGTTGCAATGGACATCAAATGAGGACTCTCAGACCTCTAAGGTAAGCAGAATAGGATATGTAAAATAGTGTGAGCATACAATCTGGGTGGTGATGCTGTGGTCTGGACTACTTCCTCGCAGGAACAAGAGCCAAATAGTCTTAAAAGAAATATAAGGGATGGCAAACAGATTCAGTGAGTAAAGGTGCTTGCCACCATAACTGACAGCCTGAGTTTGATCTCTGGGACCCACATGGTAAAAGGAGAGAACTGACACCCTGAACGTGTGCTCTGGTGGTAGATATGCCTGTTCTCTCCCTCCTTTACACATACAAAAAGTAATGAAAGTTTTACAAATAAATGTAAATATTATAGCATAGAGATTTGTTGCAGGTGAAGGGTATATAGTGAATAAGAAAGGTATCTGTGAGAATCAGTCAGCCTGAGTCATTGGATATTTGTTCAGCACAGTTGAACCCTAAGCAAAAGGCCAGAAGAGGTAAGAAATGAGTTGAGAAGAAAAGCAGATCAGAATCATGAAACATGTTTGATACCGCAATAAAGAATTTGAATGTTTCTTGTTGTCTCAGTCTGTTTAGGCTCTGTAAGAAGCTAAAGAGTAATTTATAAACAACAAAAATTAATATTGCCTTGTTCTAAAGGCTAGGAATTCCAGGGCCATGGTATGCTAACAAATCTGCTGTCTGCTCTCCACTTTGTTGATCACACCTCTAGCTGTGTTTTCACATGGTGGAAGAGGAACAGAGAAATTCCTTTGGCCATTTTTGTAGCCAGAAGTTTTCTGTCCTTTTCAGGCCCTTGAGTCCAGATGAACCTCTCCCACCCAAGGTCCCACAGTCACTTATAAAACAATTACTCAGAGGCTAATATTAACTACAAGCTCATTACCAACTAACTCTTATAACTTAACACAACCCATTTCTATTAATCTATATATTGCCACGTGTTCCATAGCTTTACATTATGTTTCTTGGGCAACAGCTTGTAGCTTCTGCCTGACTTTGCCTTTCTCCTTGATCTCTGCTTGAATTTCTTGAATGCCTCTAAGCTGCCTTGCAATAGTCCAAAACAATTTCTTTATTAACCAATGGTAGTAAAGCATATTCACAGCATACAGGAAGACATTCCACATCACATTTTAATGAAGACATCCATTTCATTCATACACTACAGTCTTTATGGTATGGTCACTTTCCCAAGGGCCTGGCTTTATAGTGACTTTGAAGTGAACAGGGGAAAGAAATGGTTATACACAGGAATGGCTTTCACAAATTGCATGAGACTGCTAGCCTAGAGCCCAAAGATTATTTTTCCTGTTTGTTCAGGAAAGTATGAACTGAATTATAATTGAGATAACAATGCTAGGGAATCCAGATAGAAAAGGGAAAATAAACCCAGCATGGGATTACACACCTCCTATCATTTTAGCACATGGGTGTTACTTAGGTGTCTTTATTCTTCTGACTAATAAACAGAGTAATGATAATGCTTTTGTGAATTAAGTGGCACATACCATTTTGCAGAACCTTTGTCTGTCTGATGCAGGTTGGTAGAAGGGTATTATAAATTGAATGAAAATCTGAGATTATATTTCAAATTGTAAGATTCCTTTATTCCTATCATCACTATATTGATGACTGTCAGATCAAGACACACCCCTTCTTTGGACTAACCTCCGTCCTTCCTTTTTTTCCAGGGCTGATCTTCTATGGTGACTCTGTCACACATTCATAATCTCCAGGAATCAAATCTCTTTGGCTGCACTATAGAGAAGCTTGGGGGGGGGTTGTATACTTCAATGACAGCAAAGTATAGGGACTCTCAACCTGAGCTTAGCAAATTGGAGATGGAGTAACAATTTTAATTTCTTTGAATGAAGCTCTTGGGTCAGAGAACAGTGCCACATTTTTTTCTCTTGGATTTGAAAAACACAATGGCCTCCTGAATTTTCTGCTTATGCCAGAGTTTAGGTCAAAGTAGCCTTCTTAATGATCACTTGACATATAAGCGCATTAGTTCCTTTTCTAGCCCCATAATAACTTCTGAACCAGCTGGAGACATTTGTATGGATTCCCCGACAGTGTAGTCTTTATGCCGGTAATTGTGCCTTGTTCCCATCTGGAACCTGCTTGTTTTCTTCTCTGTCATCATTCCCCTATTTAATCACCTTAATTGGATGGCACTTATTTCCCATAATCTTTTCCTTTGGTCTTAAAAACTCTAAGCCCTTTTGGATTTTGTTGTTTTCTTTCTGGAAATTAATTACTAATATATCATAAAAGTGATTTTTTTAAGAGTGAGAAACAACCTCTAGTCAAATTGTAAAAAAGTAATTTTATATTCTGACACAATCCTCCTGCTTTGAGATTTAGATCTGAGGTATAAACCATGAGAAGAAAATACCAACTTGAAAGCCTTGCAGTTGCAATTTTGTAAGTTAAAACAGTAGCATTTTAGTAATTTTGTAACACTTTCACCTTAAAACACACCTGAACTGAAAAATAAAGGTGACTATCTTTAAACATTAGAAATGAGCTCATGAGAGGGGCTGAATTACAGGCCTCTGTGGTTCTGGGTCAGAAAGCACGTAGCAGATTACATCAAAACAGGGATTCTGGGATCTTTAATAAAAATTGAACAAAATGACAGCCTACAGAATGGGAAAAGATCTTTACCAACCCTACAAGTGACAGAGGACTGATCTCTAAAATATATAGAGAACTCAAGAAACTAGAGCCCAAAACCCTAAATAACCCAGTTAAAAAATGGATTCAGAACTAAAAAGGGAATTCTCAACAGAAGAATTATAAATGGCTGAAAGGCACCTAAAAGAGTGCTCATCATCTTTAGCCATCAGAGAAATGCAAATCAAAACAACTTTGAGATACTACCTTACACCTGTTAGATTGGCTAAGATAAAAGACACAGGTGACAGCCTATGCTTGGAGAGGTTTCGGAGCAAGGGGAACACTCCTCCAGTGTTGGTGGGAGTGTAAATTGGTACAGCCACTATGGAATGCAGTATAGTGGTTCCTCAGAAAACTGGGAATCCATCTCCTCAAGGATCCAGCAATACCACTATTGAGCATATACCCAAAGGACTTACATTTGCACTCCAAAGGCATTAGCTCAACTATGTTCATAGCAGTATTGTTTAGTAATAGCAAGAACCTGGAAACAACCTAGATGTCCCTCAACTGAAGAATGCATTAACAAACTGTGGTACATCTACACAATGGAGTACTACTCAGCAGTAAGAAAAAATGATATCCTAAAATTTGCAAGCAAATGGATGGAATTGGGGAATATCCTCCTGAGCAAGGTATTACAAGCCCAGAAAGATAAGCAGGGAATGTACTCACTCATTAGTGGACTCTAAACAAACAAACAAACAAACAAAAAGCAAAGCATGCCCAAGCTGCAAACCCTGAAAAGCTTGGGATCAGAAGAAACTTAAGAGAGACATTAGTGATTTCCCTAGGAAGAGAAAATAGAGAAGATCTCATTAGCTAATTGGGAGCATAAAGGGTTGCAAACAAGAAGAAGTGGGAACAAATCATGAAAGAAAGGGATGACTGAGTAAGAGGAACAACAATGAGGGAGAAAAAAACAGAGATGGAGATCTTAATAAAGGAAGCCAAGGTGAGGCTGTAAAAAAGACTGGGTGCTAGCGTAACCTATAAGAACTCATAGGATGTTCATGCCTAGGTCTCCAACCAATAGTAAAGGTGTTGCTAGACAGGACTTCCCCCATAATTAAATGAATCACCACCCCAAGTGCCATCACAGAACTTACATCCAACAATGAATTGAGGAAGCGACAGGGATACATGGCTGAGCACTGGGCTAAGCTCCTGGTCCAGTTGGGAACAGAGGAGGAGACTCTATATGAGCAAGGGGATGAGGCTTATGAGGAAAACTCCCACAGTGATGACTGGCTGGAGCTCTGGGGAGCTCACTGAATTAAGAACAGCCACTGCGGAACCTTCCAGAAAAGGAACTAGGCCCTTCAAGGACAGGCAGCTGTCCACTGACATGAGCAGTATGTGGAGCCTCAAGGGGAAGGGTCAGACTGTGTGTCTATGCATGGACTGACACTTCAGAGCCCATTCTCTCTAGAGGAACACCTAACCCAGTCATGACATTAGAATGAGGAAATCGGACCTGCCTGGAGTAGAAGCTGAGCTGATCCACCTTGGGACTTCTTGCCCTTTTGGGGGAGGAGTGGGGGGGCTGGGGAGGAGGGAGGCTGAAGGCAGACAGGGAGGGATTGGGAAGGGGAAGGGAGGGAGAACAAGGGGATACATAGGAAAAAAAAGAACTTTATTTTCTAAATAAAATAAAATAAAATATTTATAATGTTAAAAAAATTGAAAAACTGGACACAAGTTTTTTTTAGTTGAAGCCAGACACTGGACTGCAACCTTGTGTTCAAATACTAACCCTAAGGCCTTTTAAAGTATGGAGGGTTGTGTTCTGGACTCGGGTAGAAAAAGATGTGGAAACAACTTCCACACTCTCAGAATGAAGGAAACAAAGAGTAAGAAAATAAATATAGTATCCACCCAATTAAAAACAAGCCTCCAAATTGGGAGCTACAAACACATAAGTAAATCTAATGCTAAGAAAGACATAAATTCATTAGAAATGAGATCAATTTATGGTGAATTGTAATGATGAATGTGAGTATACCCTTATCATATTACCCTTACAAATCTTAAGATTTTGCAGGATTTTTTAGATATAAAATATTTAAGGAGAAAAAATCCACAGATACAGATAACAGGTTTGCCCTGGTATGAAGATTATTTATTACAAGTAATAAGTAACAAGGTAACACATGGTCCAGCTTTGCCTGATACCTTTTGACCACCACCCGATAATCCTTTTAATAAGGAGGGTTCCATGAGCCAAAGGGTTTGTAAGATGATGGCAGTGTGATTTTTTAAAATTTTACCTTGACCCCTGTTCTTAGTTAATTTTATTATTTTAGTCTAGCGGGGACTTTAAGCTGTTAATATTTAAGGTGTTCAAGGAGAAAGAGATAAGCATGTATTTATCACAAACAAAGAACTGTAAAGCCCCAAATAACAATCTCAAATGGAAAAGAATGAATAAGAAAGCTTAGAAACAGAAAAAAAAGTCTTTGAAAAGTAAAATTTCATCCTTGCAGGGGTAATTAATCAACTGGAAGGCAGTGGCAAAAAAATAATTCAGAGTGCGGCAAGGAGGTGGGGGCAGGGGTGACGGACAAAAGGCTAATGCCACCGAGGCACACAGAGGACATAATTAGTCACAAAGGAGGATAATGCTGACTTTAGACTCATTTTGACAGCATGTAACTATTCTTAAAAGCTATATTATATTTAAAGAAAATCCATAGGTGTAGTAGGATTATGTAAAACATGCAAAAGAATAATAAATGCCCGATTCAAGCAAAGCTGCTTCTTTTGAAGTAGGAGGGGGCTAGGGGTAAAAACACATCCCCTTGTCACCATCTCTCCACACCTTAGCTTCATCCTACCCTTAGTAGGAAATCACTTCTGAGGTGGGCAGGCTTTTCTGGGACATATACAAATGCAGTCTGCTTGGTACCTGGTCTTTCACTGCCAATTACCACAGTCTTCTGTAAATTACTAGGCAAATACGTTACCTGTAGCTATTTTCCTCCAAAATATTACATATCTAAAGAAATATAATAAAATGTTAAGATTTATTGGGATGGCATAATAGGTAACAGCCTCCATTTTAGTCTCATAGTTATGTCCCTTGGTCAAATAGAAATATTTCATGTGTAAGTCAATTTATGGAGTTAAAAAATAAAGAAGAGATCAGGTAATTAGCATGAATGTCTCGAGCCCTGGATCTAGACAGAACTGCTCCACATATATGTGAGTCTCCAAGCCTTTCTAGGGCTTAGCTGCCTCATTGATGTGGGAGCTGTAATCTGGCAAGGTAGAGCAAGATGGCAGCCTCTATCCCCCCTTCTCCTGCAGCAGCCATGCCTTCTAACAGGTACATTCAAATAAACAGCAATGCAAGTGCTAAATTTATTTAATTAACTCTAATGCAACACATCTTTACATAGTTAACAAATGCAGCATGAACAAATGTAACACATCTTTGCCTGGTTAAACAAATATTCCACAATCCTGTCTAGTTTTGAGTGGGCTGGAGACAAATCTGTGTTCTCTGGAGACAATATAGGTTTCTATGGCTGTGAGACTCAGAGATTCAGCTTAGCCTCAACCTTGGTAAGGACTACCTTCATCAGCCTTCTATCACCCTCAAATGGGGTAGCCCAGTCTACAGAGTCAGGGTTCTGGATCTTGGCAGTAGACAAAGACCTGTTTCTTAGTAGAATAGACTCACATTTTACCTATTGGTCTTGGCAGGCTATAAAATATCCTGGTAGCATTGGTGAGCCCCCAATATTACATGAAGGCTTGGGGCTAGTATATTCAGTGACTCCTCAGGCTTGGGCAGAATTTCTTAATGTTTAATGCTAAAAACACACAAACCCACCCAAGCTCAGGGAGAGCCTTTTGGTACTAGGCTACTTGTATATTCTTTTTTGTTTGCTTTGAGCAACATTTGAATAGGGCATTTTGGAAAAAACCTGGTCTTGAACTTTCTTGCAGTATTGAAATAGTGACCACATGTCAGCAGCAGACTCTAGTAACTGTGGGCCTGGGCACCATTCAGTGCCGAGACAGTGTAAGTGACTATAGGCTCAAGGAAAAATGAAGAGGCTCAGAGTTTCTGGAAAGAGAGGGACAAAGCAAAAAGTTAGGAAGAGAAGAATAAATACTGATCCCTCAATGTCAAAGCAGTGTCACAAGCCACAGGCACCAAGAACTTTCAGAAACACTTGACCTTCCTATAAGGTGTCTGAAAATGGTCAAGTAGAATTTCGGCTTCCCAGATGAAACCTTACAGGCCAGGAGAGAATGGCATAAGCTTGCCAAGGTACTGAAGGAACAAATGAAACACTTCAAATGAGAATGCTATACCCAGCAAAACTATCCTTTAAATATGAAGGCATGATGGTCATTCTAAGACTGACAAAAGCATAGAGAATATATTTTCATGAGATCTATTCTATATGAAATGCTAAAGGAGGCCTTCAAACTGTAAGATACATTAATGGATGGGAAGAAAACCTGCGAAGTTAAATTCACTGCTAATGGGGTTATACAAACCAATTCAGAATACTCTGTCTTTATAAGAACAGTGTATAAACCATTTATATTTGAGTATAAAAACTAAAGCACAGCATAAAAATACTAAATACGTTGATGTATTTTACAATATAGAAAATTATAAAGTGGGGATGGCAAAAATTCAAACTTGTGAATGCCAGGTGTGGTGGTACAAGCCTTTTTCCCAGTACTTGGGAGACAGAAGCAGGGACATGTCTGTGCGTTTGAGGCCAGCCTCTATGTAGGGAATTTCAGGATACCAGGGTTACCTAGGGAGACCTTGTCTCAAAACAAACAAAATATTCAAGCTAAAGTTGATGATTGATGTGAAAGGGCCCAGCCCACTGTGGGCGGTGTCATCCTAGGGCAAGCAGTCCTGGAGTATATAAAAGAGCAAATTGAGAGAACCAGGAGGTCAGGAGAAGCAAGCTATAACCAGCGATTCTCCGATTCTCCATTGTTTCTATTTCAATTCCTTCCCCAGGCTTTCTTCAATGATGGGTTGTAAAGTGTAAGGTTAAAATTAAACCCTTTTCTCTTCATGTTGTTGTTTGGTCGGATTTTTGTTTGTTTTTGTCATAGTAACAGAAAGCAAATGAGAGCAGAGGTTGGCACAAAGTTCCTGAGGAATTACTGTGATACACTTGACCATGCTGTGTTGGGTGAGGTTGTGGAACATGTTCAGAAATTTGGGCTGGAAAAGCCATTGAGGGAACTTGGAAGACAAAATTTCTGAGAGCCATATAAAGATGGAGACATGGTATATGAAGTTCAGAGGGAATAAAGACTCTATCAGGGAGATACATATATATTTGTTGGTTCTGTATTCAGTGGTTCTGGTCATCTGGGGCTGAAGAATAATCTGTTATTAACAAGAGACCAGCACCATTGAAGTGAAACTTTCACTGGGACAATTAATTCTGGTCATCTGGGGTCAAGAAATTAGTGATGATATAAGAGACAGCATCTCTGAAATCTTCCAGGAGTATTTCTTCAAGGTTGGCACACAGAAGCTATGGGCCAGTGGAGGGGTGAGGATGCATCTCATGCTGGCAGCCAAACCTGATAAGATATATGAGGTTTTGAAGGCATGAAGAGGTCATGGAGAGCAGTTGAGACTTGGCACTGTGAGAGACCGGGAGAGGCCATTGGTGAAGGTGCAGCCTCAGTTGAAGTGGGGACCATAGGATTGAAGAGGCCATGGAGAAGGCTTTGGCTTTGCAAGTTGAGGAGCCAGGAGGCCACTGGTTAATGTGCAGCCTGGAAACCCTAGTATATTGGATGCTAGGACCATGAGATATTCACTGAGGTAGAAGCAGACAGCCTGAGTATATAAAATGAGCTCTGTGTATTGTTATTGTTACGGCTGAAGAAGCAGGGCTGCCAATGTGCTTTGGAGTCCTTCAGATCATGAACAGGGTCTTAGAAGTTAGGAGTAAACTTTTTACACTGTTTGGTTTTGCTTTGAGCTGATGATAATGCCTTATTTCTCCACTCTTTGAGTCATAAAGTTTGTAACATTTTTTATTTTACTGTTGCCCACTGTTGAGAGATTTTTGTCTTTTAAGGAAACATTGGACTTTGGACTTTTAGAGTGTGAGTTTTTTTTATTTTTATTTTTTAAAGACTATGGGACTTTTAAAGTTATATTATGTTTTATATTATAAGATTGATATTAACTTGACATTCTGGGCACAAAAAAGGAAAAGAAAAGCTTATGTTTTCATAGTGATCTTAACAAGGGGCCACTTGTGTATTTTATCAACGTCACACAAACTAGAGCCATCTGAGATGAAAACATCTACTGAGATTGGCATATGGGTAAGCCCTATGGAGCATTTTGTTTGTTGATGATTGACATGGAGGAGCCCTGCCCACTGAGGGTGGTGCCTTCCCTGAGAATGTGGTCTTGGAGTATATAAGAAAGAAAACTGATCAAGCCTGGACTAGCAAGCCAGTGAGAAACATTGCTCAGCTTCAGTTCCTGCCTCCAGGTCTCTGCCTTGACTTTTTACCTTGACCTTCCTTCATGACTGACTGTAAACTATAGGGCAAAGTAAAAACTTTGCTCCCCATGTTGCTATTTCTCATAGAGATATCACAGCAACAGAACCATAAGACATTCCCCATACCCATACTAGAGCCTATGACATCCCAAGCCATGGGCTTTTGACAAGACTTACAGGAGCACACACAAATTCCCTCCTGTGTAGAATACCTCAAATCCAATCAGAAAGTGTTGATTCCCCAGAAAAGCCATTTCAATATTGCACCAGTGGGAACATCTTGCATGACAGGTGGGTAATATATCATGAAGAGTTCACAACTGGGTAAGTTCATCAGTGACCTTTCTCACCAGCAGTCTGCATATTGGTTTCTAGTACTATGAAAAAGCTAGACAGCAGGGGATCAGTATCTAGGTTAGTACAATTTTTATTTTTCTAGATCCTGCAACAACCAAAGTGTGTTGTGTCCAGTGACTGTGTCTGACCACCGAGCTGTGGGAGGCAATCAGGAGCGATGGCAATAGCCTCTGCTGTTTTGGAGGCCTTTGGGTCTATCTGATCAATTATTCATGGGAAGATCTCCTACACCTGACATCCAGATTTTCATTTGCTAACTCACGCCTTCTGGTGGAAGATTGTCTATCTAAGCGAGTACCTCTTTCCACCTATGCTCATTGCTGCTCTATTCACAATAGCTAGAAAATTGTTTCTGCCTAAATATGCATCAAGTGATAAATGGATAATGAGAACATAGTATATATATACAAGAAAGTTTTAATTAGCTACAAAGAGCGAAGTGATGAAATTCATGGGAAAGTAGATGAATTGGAAGATATTCTAGAAACTGAAGTCACTCGGGCCCAGAAAGACAAGTTGCTCACATTCTCGTTGATATTTGGATCCTAGCTTTGTGTGTTTAATTTACAGTGTCGTTAGAGGTCAGGGAACTAGAGAGTGCTTGCTTGCAAGGCTGGGGAGGGTGGGGGAGGAGCCTTTGGAGGGGAGAAGGCAGAGCACAAGTGAAGACAAAGGTGGGAATTCTGGGGGCTAAAGGTTTAAACAGAGATGAGACCAGTTGGATGAAGGGTAGGGAGCGGGCTAAGCAAACCTAGGGTCATATGAAGAAGGCTTATGAAAACCCAATACTTGGTGAGCTAATTAAAAATAATTTGGGGGGGGAAGAAAAAACAGTCCCATGCACTCTCTGAAACCTAGCCACAGATTTCAGAGGTGCCCCTGGGCTCACTGAGAATTCCTGCATTAGGATGGATCACTTGGGTCTGACTCAACATTTTAACACTTAAGGTTGCATATTTGTGAAAGGAGGGGCGTGTTCCTGCTTGTTCTGAGCCCACGCTCACAGGATATTGAGTGTGGAAGAGCAGGCAGCCAGTGAGGCCATCCTAACAGAGAGCACCCTACCCACTCAAGTTCCAAGTTCCGGTAAGGATGCTACTCTGGGTGAGGTCCTTTACATCTCACCCAAACCCAGGGAGTGCCTCTCACACAGCCAACTATCACTGAGTACATATTTCAGTGATGAAATGTCTCTTTTGGAGAAGACAGAGACACCACCTCTAATTAAGCAGGTCTCAGGGAAGCAGGGCTGGGATGCTTTCACGAACCAGTGTGTGGCTTTGTGCAGCTCGGCTTTTCTTCCCTGTCCTATGGGAAGAGAAGCCCCCATGAGCCAGCAGAATTGTGATGCATAAGCTCCTATCCTCTAACAGATTATCCCAGGCTTTCAAGAATTCCAGTCAACTGAGAGGTCAGCCTGTGTGGAGTTCTTCTGGTGCCTTTCTACAAGCCAGCACTGACTGACTTTTAGGAAAAATCAGATGGTGAAAATGAGATAAAGTGATAAAAAGATTCAGTGATTCAAAAAAAAAATCTCAATATATTAGCTGTGCAGAAGCCAACATCCATCTTTTGGTTGTGGATACTTTGGTTAACAATAGATGTTTATGTAAGTGCAATAAAAGTGAATTTACTAGGGGAATGGTAAGTAACAGAAAATAAACATACATTTTAAGGGGCTGTGAAAACTAGGCCCTTTCCTGTAATTGCACAGTGTAATCAAGCTATCTGTGTTATGCCAATCAAATAGTCAACAGGTTCTGACCAACCCAGCTTACCTGTAATGCTCACTGTCATTCTTAATGCCAACCAAATTGTGACTAATTATATATTTCCTGGCCCCTGATGTCTTACAAGCAATGGTTAAGGTCTAGAGAAGCTTCTCTGGCTCTGGCATCATCATCTAATTATCTTCAGCTTTGTGGGTAGACACTCTCTCATACGCTATAGAATATAGAATATAGATTCAGTGATGGAAGAAAATTGTACCCCTTCTCCTTGATCTCCACCAAAAAAAAAAAAAAATCTGTCATGCTCTGCAAATGTAGGTGCCAGTGTTGGTCTTCAAGAAGGGCAGGATCAGAATTTAGTTACTAGTCTGAAGAAGCTTTTGCCTCAATAAAAATTTTAGATTAAAGAAACCCATTATCAGGTAAGCCTGGCAGTACAGGCCTGAAATTCTGCTGACAGAGCAATTCCTATGTAACAGGTCACACTCCAGAGCTATTACTGTGCTAGTTCAAATCTCAATGGCTTGACATAATGCAAGATAACTTCTAACTCTATGGCAAACTACCTTCAGTCCTTTTCTGGGGCCCCAAAGCACAAAAGTTCACAGTTAATGCGTCATATATATATATATATATGTATATATATATGCATACACATATACATATATATATGTGTGAGAGAGAGAGAATGCTCCACAGAGTCACTCAGAGACCCAACTGACAGAGGTGCAACCATCTTCAGCTGACTTACAAGATCACTCCGTGTGCTCCTAGTAACATTGTGTGTGATAGTTTAGAAATATTTCTCTGACTTTCCAGCTCATTGATATTGGGCTAGCTTATTTTACATAAACTAGTCAGGAACATAAATGGGCCAAGATATTAAATGGCATTTTTGGCAAAATACATTTTAAGAATAATTTTATTTTCTCTACAACTTTGAGATCACACACCAAAAAGTTTAAAGAGAGGAGGGTCACAGATTAAAAATATCTTACAAAACCATGGTGGATGTAATTTAAGCCAATTGCCCACAGGTTAGTTTTTTGGAAGCATTAACTATGAGCTTTTGTGCTTTGGGGCCCCAGAAAAGGACTGAAGGTAGTTTGCCATAGAGCATACACCACAAATCAAAACTATGAATTTTCTAAAAGTGGGGTCAAGTGGAAGATAAAAGCAGAGCAAGACCAACGGGAAAGCTGTCTGCCTCTAGCCCCTAAATCAGAGGCTCCCAGACTGGAAACAATGGTCTTTAGATATTCAGCAAATGTTAGTTTCCTGTGAACATTTAATACTTGATTAATTTTTAAAGTACTTAAAGCTAATAACCCACCGGCTGTTAAATAGGACCTAACTTTGTCCAGTGTTATCAAGGAGATGCTGATGAGCTCAAACCTGAATATTCTTGACAATATCTCACAGCCACTAAAGCAGCGAACTGAGCCCAGCATGCTGCTTCTATAGCATCTTTGCTATGTGATGAGAGAGAATGGTGTGTCTTGCCTGTCGACAAATGAAAGTCTGCAACCACTTGACCTTTTTGTTTTTAATAAGTAGAATAAAATTATAGCTGATTTGTGTAAAATCCTTATGACTTTATTTCTAATTATAGTTTTAATATACATATCTGAAATCCTAACACTTAATTTACATAATTTAATTTTTCTTTTTGGCCAATACATGTAAAGAAATAAGGATGAAACACCCTTTCCCATATATATTTCTATACCAGAAAGGGGGAAAAAAACAATCAGCAGTCACTTCTGTGTCATACAATTTTTGGTTAATATCTGAACCTTTATATAGAGTTTTGGCCTTCAGATTCATCATTCATACATTGTTTGAAAAATCATTCCTCTGTTTCTGAATTACTGTCAAAAAGATAACAAAGTCGCTCAAAGGTATTTGGGGACCAGGAAAATTCTTCAACTAGAAGAACCCAGGAGCTACAGCTCCTGGGGACAGATTTTCTTCTTGGACCATCATTCTTTTATTCTTGCTTCCCATCATTGATAATTCATGGCTTAACATTCGTTCCTTGCTTTTTAACCTGCTTCTAACCCTAAGAAGAAATACGTTTGGATCAGAATTACTAGAGTCGTGAATGTTTTTCCTGCTTGATGATATTTGTTCACATGCCATACTGTGATGATTGTTAACTCACCCGGAAATCGATGGTAGGGCTGTTTCTAGTCCTGAATATGCTGCTAACATTTGTCCCCAAGCTGGAAAGCACACTCATGCTGTCTCAAGTCATAGCTCAACAATGAAGCCCTGTTAAGATTTATTGCGCAAATAATCTTTCTGTTGTCTCTTCTACAAACTCCCTTCTGGTTTGAGCCACCCTCCTCTTTCATCCAGATTATTTGACCTGCCTTCTAACACTCTCTTTAATCCACAATCACATGGAAAAGTCATCTTTCAAAAACACTGTGGTCATATGGTTTCTATGCTGAAAACCTCAATAGCATTTCTTATCCCCAGGGTAAGGAGCAACTGCCTACATGGTTTCTAAAATTCTTGATAATTTGAACACTGCTTGCACTGGACCTCCTTTCCTCCCATGCCCCATAGTCTGTTCCTCATCCTACACCAGCTGCCAGGGCTTTCTCTTCGTTCCCTGACCCAATCCCATGGTCCCTCACCTCTGATCTTCACATTTCTTGTTTCTTTTACTCAAATATGCTTCTCCCCATCCTTTCCGCTATCTTTCTGCATGAAGAGAAGGATAATGTATTGAGCAAAAGTAAGTCTCTGATGCAAATAAAGATGAATACCTTGACCTGAGCATCCAGCAACAGTAGCTGTAACAGAAAGGTAGCATGGCACATGGGGAGCAGTAATGAGGGCTTGGTCTTGTTCCCTCCTGCCTTCTGACCCATCATTCAGTCTTTTTAAAAAATATTTATTTTTATGTAAATTGATGTTTTGCCTGCATGTATAACTGTGTAAGGGTGTCAGATCTTGGAATTACAGACAGTTGTTAGCTGCCATGTGGATGCTGGGAGTCAAACTCAGGTCCTCTTAACCACTGAGCCATTTCTCCAGCCTCCATCATTCAATCTTATAGAAAGTATTTAGTCTTCTTGAATCTCAGTTTTGTTTTCCAACTGTAACTGGGGATAAGACTGCCACATTCACCATTTTAAATGAGGTTAAATGAAAACAATACATAATAAAGCACTTAGCACAGGGCTGGGTGCACACATGAGACAACCTTAGGAGCTCCCCTCCCTTTGCAAAGCCTAAGATATATAAAGGATCGCATGAGGGGAGCTTGAACAGTCACACTAAGTCTCAGGGTGGTGCCAGATGTGGGGAGGGACTAGGCTAAGGACCACTTTTAGCTAGTAGAGAAACCCAGCCCTCAAATTGATCCACCCTGCAAACTGGATCTCATGGGTGTGCGTGGGGGGTAGGGGTTGGCAATGTTTTCCAGGACGTGGTTAGTCACTGCAGTGACTGAAACGCCAAGACAACTCCCGGGTGGGTGGAAAGGCTATGGGGATGGCGTGGGTGAGAGGCTCTGAGATGGTGGTAGAGGACACTTTAAGGGGCAGGTAGATCACCTGAGGATATTGTTCAAAAGACAATTCTGATTCAAGTCCTTGGGAAGGACTTGCAATTCTGCATTTCTAACAAGTCCCCAGGTACTGCCTAAGCTGAGCTCCCAGTGACATACCTTAAATAGCAAAAATGTAGAAAATATCCATTTTCCCTCACTGTTAATGATCTGCTGTTAGCTTCCGAGAAGTATTGTGTGGTTTGAAGAAATACTGTGACAGAGCACCTGGGTTTGGGTTGAGGTGACTCAGCAGAGCATATCTTGAAATTACGATAAATGGTCTTATGTTCTTTCCCAGTGGGGGAAACTTGGACTTCTGAGCCTTTTGCATATTTATCAGGACAAAGAAAGGTTTACTGAGCACCACTGCTGTACATCGGAGGTGAATGGAGGCAAGGGAGAGAGCTAAGAAGTCATACTGGAGAGATAGTCATGTGATATTTAAAGTCTCTTGTTTGATAATATGCTCATCTCCTTTTATCTCTTCCCAGGAGCCCATGGGCTTGTTCACCAATGCTTTGGTACATATAATTCCTTTCCTTCTTCTCTGCGGGGGTGTGGGGTTGAAGAGGCAGACTAAGGATACAGACAGATCACGGTAGCATCACACTGCCTGGAAGGCCTCTGTTAGCTTCTCTTCAGCAGCTGCTGAGTGGTGGGTAGGCAGGAGGCGTGGGCAGGGCACCGTTTTCTATTGTTGAGCATTATGACTCTACTGCTACCCAAATCAGCAATTAAAGCAAAGAGCAATAGTGGGCTGGCAACACCACGGGGAAAGACAATGACAAGGGGGAGAAGAGAAGATGCTTGGAAAAGTCTAGGAGTGGCTGGACCACCCTCCACCCACCCCCACCCCGCCCAAGAAAGGAAGTTATGGAGCAAATCCATTGTGATGTCAAATTGCATCAGCCATGTCCAGGCTTGCAATAGTTCCTAACCTCACAAAACTGTAGCACAACGGGCGGGCACTAGTTTTACAACAGTTTAAATCTGGAATCCATTGAAGGGCTTTAAGAGGGAGTGTCCTGGTTTGGTGTTGTTACCTTGAAACAAACTAGCTTTGCTTGGGAAAAGGCAGCCTCAATCCAGGAATTGCTACTCTCAGATTGGACTCTAGGCATGTACGTGGGGACCTTTCTTGATTGCTAATTGGTGTAGGAGGGTCCAGCTATCTGTGGGCAGGTTGTCCAGGGCTGGATAAGAAAAGTCGTTGAGTAAGCCATGGAAAGCAATCAGTCCCGGGTTTGGTTCTGGACTCCAGGATCCCACCTGAGTGTCTGATCTGACCTCTCGGTGATGAACTATTACCAGGGAGCTGTAAGAAGAAACAGACCCTCTTCACCTTGTTTTAAGTTTGTGCCTTGACATAAGTTAGAGGCATCCGAGAAGAGGGAACCTTCTTGAGAAAATCCCTCTATTAGATTAGTCTGTAAGCAAACCTATAGGGCAGTCTTAAAAAAAACTGATTGATGTGAGAGGCAGGGCACAGCTTACTCTGTATGTGGTGTGGTGCCAGTCCTGGGCAGAAGGACCTGGTATACAAAGTAGGCTGAGAAAACCATGAACTAGTGTTTCTCTATGGCTTCTGCTGCAGTCCCAACCCTGGACTGTGAGCTGTAGGAGAAAAGAAAGCCTCTCCTCCCCAAGTAGTCTTCATTCCTGTTTATCAAAAGGACAGAAAGCTTATGTTGGGAAACCCCACCCAGCCGCAAGCCTCCCATTCCAGACCACGCCCCTGAGAAAGCCTGCCATCCGAGGCTCCACCCCTGGAGGATATTAAATCAACACCCCCGGGGGGGGGGTTCCCCTCATGTTTTCCCTTCTTCCCCTGGGACCATCTGGGAATGCTTTGCTCAAATAAAACCTGCACTTATTTTTGGCCTGATCTGATTTATTGCATCAGCAGAGAGACTTAATATTGGGGTATAAAAACCTTTCACTTTAAATGCACCCCAAGTTGCTTTTGGTCAGTGCTTAATCACAGCAACAAAGAAAAGCTAACTGAGACAGAAAGTGTTAGGGAACTTCCTAACATTATATACAAACACTGTATGTGTGCACACAGGCGTACATTTCTTGGGAGAAGCCATTTGGCTCCACAACATATTGTATGGTGATATAAAAAGAGCTAATCACTGAATTCAAAGTGATGCTAGTTAGAAATCCAGTCTTTAGTATTTTTGCCTCTAAGACCAATGAAAAAGAACCAGAAGTTGTATCAGTGAGAAAACAAAACAACTGGTCCAGAGTTACACAGTCATTTATTGAGAAATCATAAAGTCTAGCTAGAAGGTACCAATTTTTCCTGTCTGCTAGAAAGGTAGAAGTGGCCTCACATTTTCTTTCTTTCTTTTTTTAATATTTATTTATTATGTATATAGTATACAGAAGAGGGTACCAGATCTCATTATAGATGGTTGTGAGCCACCATGTGGTTGCTGGGAATTGAACTCAGGACCTCTGGAAGAACAGTCAGTGCTCTTAACCTCTGAGCCATCTCTCCAGCCCTGTGGCCTCACATTTTCAACATCCATCATAAACAACACACCAAAACATGACATTAGACCACAACAGACCAAATATAAGTTCTGTCTGTAGTTTCTCCTCTGTGAAGAATCTAACAATGTCTGGGGATGTTTTATAATGTCTTTACTAAGGGATGCTATCACTGCCAAATACATACAAGTCAAGAATGGCACCAAATATCCAACAGTGCATGTGACAGCATCCCCACAGCACAGAAGTTTTCAGTCCCAAATTTCAACAGTGCTGAGGTTGAAAAAGACTGAGTTAGAACAATGAAAACTTCCTGGCTGTGAGGAATTCGAGCAACTTGAATAAGTATCCTAGGAATTTCACATTTCTTCCTGTGAGCGTTTTAGTCAAGAAAGCGATTATCTTCATTTAAAACAAACAATAGAAAAGTTGCAGTTCTCTGCTGGGGCAGAGGTGGAATCTGTAGAGAAGAGGGCAAAATAAGGCAGGCCAATCTTGCCAGGTCCCCATTGTGTCTAAAGCAGACACTATAATATGTGCTTCAGAATGAACGAATAAGCCTCACTCTCAATCACCTTAACAAAATGATATGCTACTAATTCAGCTTGCTGGGGTCAAATGCTTGTCTTGAGAGCATAGAAACGGAATCTTATCTAATTTAGGTGGTACATCAATTATAAAGCAGTCACCCTGTAATAGAACCAATATACCTTCCCAATGAGAAATTACTCTCTGAAATTAGAGATTTATAAGGAAAAGGCTTTTTACTGAAAAGTACATGACTGGCTGTGGCTAATGCCTAAAAGAGACCTGGGCTCAAATGGAATTTTTTACTGACCTGTATACACCTTAGGCTTATGCATTTTACATACATTGTCATCTTAAAATCTCCTTTAGGTCCTCCTGCCCCTTGTTACACTTAAAACAACCTAAACAGAGATAAGATCCCACGAAGATATTGATAGAAATATTTTATACATCTACCAGTGTTGTTCTTTCTAAATAGTGTTACCCAAGGTTATCTTGCCCACCTAGCAGAGTCACACTCTTCCTGATAAGCGCACAGGAGACTTAAGCTGACCAGTACTTAATAGTGGCTGTGACCCTGTGCTGTGCCCTTGACTTGCCCATGAGGGGTGTGTTCTTTGGGGATGGGCAAACATTTACATCCTAGCATTATAGATTTTGCTTATCTCTAATAGATCTAGTTAGAGATATTCTAGTTATATTTGTGGTATTATCTTTAGGTAAATGCTATATTGTGTGATTTAATTTTCCCTAAGCAAATCTCTTATTAATTTACTATTAGTAAATTATTTATAACATTAATTCTATTACCTTAAGTTTCTTCTACATAAACCTGGGCTGACATTTAGCCAGAGTTGTGTCAAGTACCTGCTGGATAGTAGCAGTCACCCTCATAATATATCCTCCACACAGGACTTTCCCAAAGTCAGTTAGAGTGTGCCCAGCCCTTTTTTGGAAAGCAAAATGTCACCCTTCAAGTACTAATGCAGTTGGAACATCCTTTTTTGGTTGAGTCTAGGTAGCAGATATCAGCATATATTCATACTGCTTGTTGGAAACATCAAAAGCTAACTACATTGAAAGCTCTTGAGGGGTCACATGTCCACACTGGAACCCCACAGGGAATAATAATGGAAAGTAAAAAAATCATGTCAGTGTCTCAACAAAGTAATCAGGGTAGACATGCAGTTTTAAGGGTCATAAAAATAATGACAAGTTAACAAATAGATTTGCATTATACTTGTAAAACAGTGTCTTTCAAAGGAAAAGATGTGATTGTAATTTTAAGAATGGAATTACTAATATTTACCTTCATGGGAATAGTTTATAAATTCATGAACATGGCTCTCAGCATTAACCTTTAGCATACTGCACATTGGCAAAAGCTGCCCGTTCTATTCTTAATGAGTAATTAGGAAGCATCGTATACAGTTACAGACATTCAGGAACTGCAGCTATGAATTTTTAAATCAGCAATTAGTCATCTGCTGGTTATTTAATGCAAGAATCATATTCAGGGTACTCTCCCAGTCCAGATTGATTAACTAATTATAGCATTGGCTATTGTGGTCTCCAAGTGTAGAGATGCTCCCAGTAGGTAGTTTTGGCTATATTTGGTAGTGTTTAGCAATTGCTATGATACAGGGACAGCTCAATGAGGCTGTAATCATTCTTGTTTTCAATGAGAGGAATGAGAAGCATGGTTGCATAAGTCCATACTCATTAAAAAACAAGCGTAGGAGGCTGGAGAGATGGCTCAGAGGTTAAGAGCACTGACTGTTCTTCCAGAGGTCCTGAGTTCAATTCCCAGCAAAACCACATGGTGGCTCACAACCATCTATGATGAGGTCTGGCGCCCTCTTCTGTAAAACTGTATGCATAATAAATAAATAAATCAAAAAAAAATTAAAAAAAAAAACAAGCGTAGTATTGGCTATGACAAATCCGATCTTTCTTAGGAAAAGTGAATGAATACACAGGCAGACTTCTCTAAGAAACTTTGGGGTGGGATATAAGCTGACCTCGTGGAAGGAAGGCTGTAGATTGGTTTTCTCTTGCATCAATTGAATGAAAGGGAAATCTACATTCCATCCACTCAGAGGCCCTCAGTACCCACCAAACTAAAACCTGAACATAGTTTTCCTTTGCTTGTTCCTTAAGAGCCATATGTAATTCTCTTTTAAAAGCAAACACTCCAAAGCCTACTACTAACTTCCTTGATAAAATAAAGACTGAGAACAGTTACAAATGGCTACTTTATCCTGGAGGCAGGGTCTTATCTCTGCTTTATGTTGCTGTGATAAACACCATGACCAAAAAGCTCTTAGGGAGTCTATTTCAGCTTACAGTCCATCACTGAGGGAAATCAGCACAAGATCAAGACAGGAACTGATGCGGAGACCACAGTGGAATGCTGTTTACTAGCCTGCTCCCATGGCTTGCTCAGCCAGCTTTTCTACCATTAGAGCCACCCACAGTGGGCTGGGCCCTCCCTCACCAGTCATTACTTAAGACAATGCTCCCACATTCCTGCCTACAGGCAACTTGTATGAGGCATTTTCTCAGTTGAAGTCCTCACTTCCCAGATGACCCTGTCTTGTGTAAAGTTGACAAAAGTCTAGCTAACACAGGGCTCTAGAATAAGATTTTTTCTTCTTAATGACATTGAGGTCATCAAGAAAAAAAGACATGATATTCCTTTGCCTCATCTCAAACATCCTGTGCTCTATGTGCTTCTCCAGAAGGATTCTGAGTTCTCAGGGTCAGCTACTGGATTAGCTACTTTTCTTGTTGCTCAAACAAAATAGCTGACAGGAGCTACTTAAGATGAACAATGTCAATTTTGGCCCACAGTTTGAATTGTGTACTACACATTGCATTATTCGTTGGTTTAAGTCCTTGAAACTCCAGTACTTTCTCAACTTTTCTTTCTGTCTTGGCTTGATCTTTATTATTTTTGTTTTGGTTTGTTTTTCTGAGACAGAGTTTCTCTGTGTAGCTTTGGAACCTGTCCTAGAATTCGCTCTGTAGACCAGGCTAGTCTTGAACTCAAGAGATCCACCTCTCTCTGCCTTTGAATGCTGGGATTAAGGGCATGGGCCACCATTGCCCACTTTGGCTTAGGGTTAGGGTTATGCAGGTCTTATGTAGGTGTCCACACTACTGTGTATTTATGAGTGCAGCATTAATGTCATGTTGAGAAGTCACTGTTTTGCTCTAGTTACCCCTGACCTATGGTGTGGATCTTTCCCTTCTACCATGGTTCACAGTTATACCTGAGTATTCTGCTTACCGTTTGCACTCTGACCAGTTGTGAGTTTTTGTGTTAATCACCGTCCATTGCACAAAGAATCCTGGTCAGTCCTAATGGCACATGCTTTTTTTTTTTTTTCCCTCTCCTCCCTAAGTGCCAGCACTCAGAAAACCAAGGCAGTTGGATCTCTAGTAATCTGAATTCCAGGACAGCCTGGTCTACATAGCAAGTTTCAGGCCAGCCACACAATGAACAAAAATAAAGAAAATAGAACAATAATACAAATCAACCATTCATAGTCTAACTGGAACACTGGAGCTCCTTGCAGACTGTCAGATGGCAATGGACAGAGACAGGAACTGAATCTTTGAACTGCTTTACACAGAGCACCAGCCACCTAAAAGCAGATCAGTAAATCACCAGGCTAAACCTATGTTCCTTATCATTCAATAAGCCAATTGCTTATTCAGAGAGAAGCCTGGGCCAAAGGCAGCAAGTCTCTGTGGGACTTGGAAGTCATTTGCTTACACTTCCTGGTTGCTCAGTTAAGATTATTTTCTTTATAGGGTCTCTGATGAAGTTGAAGACTAGTTACAGTTTTTCTTGATAACAAATTTAGAAAAGAAACTCACTAAAGAGGTAACATCAAAAGACAATTTTCAGTTGGTAGTACAAGTTAGGATAGAAAGTGAATTAGATACAATCCTTTGGACTCATCAAGATAGGATAGATAATGGAGTATTTTCTCTAATTTGTCAAATGTTAATAGACTAAACATTATTGACATAATTATTGCCTATGTATTGTATACAGTTATTATATTTATTGTATATAATTTTTCTTATATTAGTTATAACTAACTACAACTTTTTTATTTTAGACAAAAAGGGAAAATGTGGTGATATTTTATGTATGCTCTGACAAATAAAGCTTGTCTAAAGATCAGAAGCAGCCACTAGTTAGCCATAGAGGCCAGGCAGTAGTAGCACACACCTTATTAAATGCTTGGATTACCAACCATTTGGGATCTCGTGCCTTTGCTTACAATACTTGGGAAGCACACACACCTTTAATCCCAGCACAAGGGAGGTTGAGACAGGAAATGATATGGCTATGCAGATAAAGGAATATAAGTCAGGAGACTGGAGCTCAGTCCTTTAGTCCTGAGGATTCAGTAGAGGTGAGAAGTCTGTCTAGTGGTTATAACTTGTTCCTTATTCTCCCTGATCTGTCAGAATCTATCCAGTTATCTGGCTCCAGGTTTTTTATTAAGACCAATTAGGATTTGTGCTACAAAAACAAACAAACAAAACAAATAAACAACTTTAAATACTTTAAACAGAGAAATATTCATTCTTATAAAGAAAGGGTCACTAAGCACTTAACTACTTCACAAAAAGCAATCTATTGCTTGTTTATATAAAACATATTGAGTCATAAATGAAAATCTTGTTAAAATATTTTGCATTCATTACATACACTTTAGTGAGAATTTTCTTCTATAACAAATATTAGAAATAGTTAAATTTTATTCATTTTTCCTAAGTAGTCAATGATAATAAAATGGCAGGATACAAAATACTTTATGTTAATCAAAATGTGTAGTTTTAAATGCATTTTAAAATGAATGCATAAAATTCAAATATAATTGCTTTGTGCTATTTCTTGATGTGTGAAGACTATCAAGCATAAGTTTGATGATTTATTTTGTAGCTAGTCTTTTTCTGTTCCACCAGCCAGCTGCCAAATCATGACATAGAAATTTATTATTAATTATGAAAGCTCAGCAGATAGTTTTAACTATCTCTTATAACTTAAATCAACCCATTTTTTATTAGTCTATGTACTGCCATATGGCTTGTTACCTCATCTCCTACATGACCTGCTTCCTCCATGTCTACTGGAAACTCCACCCTTCCTATTAGCTAACATTGGCTAACAAAACCCTGAAAGACATGAAAGTGGACAGGGGAGTAATTGGGAAGAAGAAAATCACCAGGAATGAGAAGGATACAAGAACAAACAATGGAGAATGGATATGATCAAAACACATGATATCCAGGTATGAAAATGTAATAAAATATACACATATTTAACAAATATGAATGCATGTATATATAAATAGTGGAAGAAGCATACCTCAGTAATAATAAATGATTATATATTCATATATGTGTGTATATATACGTATATAAAATCCTTATATATGTATATCTGCATTTGCAAATATGTATAATTAATTATTTATTGTTTTGGGGTGTGCTCCTCCCACTACCAAAGGGTAGACCAACACTAAGATAAAGCAACAGTCAAATTAAAAAAAATCATCCCCAAATGTTAATCATTTTAGGAAGTAAATGAATCTTGATAGTATTGTGTACACTCATATTAATAATGTACATTAGTGGACTGCTGTAGGTATAAGCTGAAGGAAAAAGTACAGCGATTAGTCTGATATGGGTAGAGGAAAAAGCAGAGTGGAGAAAGAAAAGGGGAGGAATAGAGTAGGGATGAGGTGGGGCTGGTTTTGTTAAACGTAGACTGAAAAATAAGAAAGAAATGTAATCAGACAACCTAATGCAGGCCTGAGCTGAGACATGAGGATCTAAACTAGGCCAGCCTATACTCTCTGGGAAGGCTTTTCAAAAGGAAAATTACAGAGAAAAAAGAAGGAGGGGGAAGGCTGCTTGCTGACTCCAGTCTGGACTCCAGTTCTTTCCAGCCTGCCCTGCCCCTGGAAGCCTTTTCTAGGTTAGATCATGGAGGCTGTTCCTGTCAGTAGACTTCCCTTCACAGGTTGGGCCATAAATTCTTTTCGCATCCCTAGGTTGTCCACATGGGCCAGATTTTGAAAATTGTCTTTATCTCTTGCCAGTTCTTTGTTCTGGTCACAGATGCTTATTAAACATTTGAATGGGGCTAGGTGGTAGTGGTGTACATCTTTAGTCCTAGCACACAGGAAGAGAAGCACAAAGATCTGTGTGAGTTCAAGGCCAGCCTGGTCTATATATGTCCTGGAGTTCCAGGACAGCCAGGGCTACACACAGAGAAACCATGTCTTGAAATACAAAAGAAAACAACAACAATAACACCTTTGAAAGGGCCTTTGGGAGTCCAGCTGCAAATGCTGGTCCTGGGCCTGGGTGGTCCCTCACATTCTGGGAATACTGCTTAGGACCTGTGTCTGTGTTGCCTTGAAGACTCTGGTAGCAACTAAGGTCCATCCTGCCAAATAGTAGATAGCTCTGATTTAAAGTTTCTATCTCACAATCTAGGAATATTTGACTATCTAGGTTTCAACCAAGGGTTCCATAACACTTGTTCTCAATTTCCAGAGAGTAAGATTCATGGACAGCCTGGTACTGCTGATTCACCAACCCAACAGAAACATCTTAAAAAATGGAATGTGTAACTATAGCTAACAATACATCATTGCACACTTCAATATAGCTAATAGAATCTGAGTGGCATAGGTAGCCTATTTTTCTTAGAAGTTTTTATATGTCTCAGGCTGGCCTCAAGCTCATGATGTAGCAGAAGATGACCTTGAACTTCTAACCATCCCACCTCTTCTTCCCCAGTGTTGAATTTTTAGGCTAGGGGATCACAGGGTTCTGTGCATATTAGTTGATCTGTATCAACTGAAGTACACCCCCAATATGGAACAAACTAAATAACAAGTGTTTGAAGCAGCTAATGAGCTGGTTATTATACAGCATACGCATGTGTTGAAATTTACCAACAAAAAAAATCACTAACATGGGACGAGAGAGGGTTTTCCTGGAGCTTTTCCTCCTTCAGCCACTGTTGTGTGAGACTTTCACCCCCCCCCTTCCTTCTTTCCCCATATCCCCTCTTTAAACTGTTCCCAAGTGTACAACACCAATTTTCTGAGACTCTTTTAAGTGTTGTTCTGGACACTCCCATTTTGGACTGTTTTTGAAGAACTAGTAATGTATAGACAGAATCTGTGATTTGAACGCTGGCCAGTCTACTTAAGCCGCTTCTTGTAAGTAGATGAGTCATGGGACCCTACGTAGTGTGAATTGCTATTCTCAGTGCATCCTGAGATTGTTGAATGCTTCTGCTACATGTGCCAATTTTTTCTCCTTTAAATGATATCCTCTTCAATTTGGAATACCTCAGAGTCCATTAGACACACCATGACCTTACATATTAAAATAGAATAAGGTAGAAAATCCAGTTATTACACACTGATGTATTAGCGATTGCCTATTGGGCATGCATGACTTCACTTGCTACAGGAGCAGAATAACCTGGAGAGATAGCTGAGACAATGGGTCATCGCCCTTAACAATCTGCTCACTGCCAAGTACCCAAATCTCCATTGTCTGCTCTGCCTTGTGATTTGAGAGTATAAAATGAGAGAGCAAATTGGACCTGGAGGCTTCCATATCCAACAGTTTCTTCCAGAAAGATTCCTGCAGCAATGTGTACATGTGGTTTCCTCTCCCTAGAATGTATCTTTTTTTTTTTTTAATGCAAGTGTTTAATTTGTCTGTGTTTTGGCCCATAATAACATACAGTATTTGTTCAGACTGTGTTGATGGAATGAATGACTATGAATGAATGAGTGGGTCCTTCATACTCTCTCTCCCCCCAGTTAATTTCTCCCTTCTTTCTAACTTGGAACCTTCTGAAATACTTTTCTTGTTGCTTTGATAAAGTACCCAGAAAAGCAGCTTAGAGGGGACAGGGTTTCCTTCCTGGCTCACAGTTTGAGGCCCGGTGTCCTGGTGGAGATGTGAGGCTGGAGGTACATAAAGCAGCTGCCCACACCTCTCAAGTCAGAGGAAGCAAGCAATGCATATGTGCTGCTCACTTAGGTATGTCTGTATCCCGATGAGGCAATCACTTGCAGAGGTTGCACCTTCTCACTCAATTAACACAAGGTAATGCTCAAGGGGCATGCTGAGCAGCTCATCTCCCAGGTGATTCCAGATCCTGTCAAGATCACAGCACTAGTCATCACACTTTTAAAAGTGTCAATCATTTCCCTATGCGCACCTGTTTTGTCTCTTTGGTTATCTCTCTTCTACAGAAAGACTCTTGGTTGTTGGGATAAGCACAGTGTCTGAAATGTAGCAAACACCCAACAAACTCTGTTTGTTGGATTGACTTGAGGACCTTTGTTTATACTTGGATATCTGATTATCTACTCCATTTGTGTTCAGTGTTCATCTTCCAGTGCAGGTATCTGGCCCACATGTTTCTCAAGTTTCATGTGATATGATCAAGTATATCACAATAATAGATATACTATTACTACCTATGTGGTACCAAGAAGCATACTCCTCTGGTTATTATATTTATAAATTTTAATTTATTGTATCTGAGACAGGAAACTGGATAACCCAGGCTAGCTTCCAGCTAATTATCTTCTGCCCCTGCCTCCTTAGTTTGGGAGTTTTAGGCTTACTCCATGATGCCTGGTTTTATTCTTTGTTACATTCTTCTCTTGAGCCCTAAATTTTTAGTTTGTTTCAAGATCTAAAGAGCTTGATATTGTACGAATTCTACTGGGTATTATATTAAAACCAGGAGCCAGATATTGGGGATAAAGTTGAATATCAGAGAGACAGGAAACAGACCACAGCCAATTCTCACTCGCTGACTCTTCATGTTAGACAGGGTAGGCCCTATCTCTACCAGTCCTCAAACTGACTGGGCACGGAGGCAGAAAAGGGAGAGCTCCTGCTTTATTACTCGCTACCTCCAATTTGGCCTCTCAAGTGATTTGGATTGAAGGCATGAGTCACCACTCCCTAACCTTCATGGCTTGACTCTGTTTTCTGATATTTCAGACTATTTTTTTTATTAAAAATACAGTATATCACCACAGTCTTTGGAAATGTAAACTTTTACTGGACTGCATTAACAGCAACAAAAGGCTTTTGCATTTCAACAGCCTTTGGAGATCCCAGTTGGCTCTTTGCCCTGTGGAATCTCAAAGTAAGGCAAGCCTTCTTCACATCCAATCCTTCCCTGCTTGAGGGAAAACTAGAAGCCAGTGTTTCCTTGTGTGGGAAAAATCAGCTGAATGGCAACCTGGATGTAGGCAGGACATAGTATAGCTGTCAGGAGCCTGGATTTGGGGATCATCTATGGCTTTGAATTTTAACCCTATCCCTTATCAGATGTTCCACTTTGGACAAGTGACTGAACCTCTTTGAGCCAAAATGATATCATCCAGAGGGCACTGGATCCCATGGAGCTGAAGTCATAGGTGGTTGTGAGCCACCCAGTGAGGATCCCAGGATGTGATTCTAGTTATCTGTAAGAGTAGTAAGCACTCCTAATTAATGAGACATCTACCTACTTCCTCTTTAAATACTTCCAGAGTTTTTCAATTTCTATTTCTCCTGGGGCTTCAATTACACAGATGTTAAATAATTTCATGTTGTTCTACAGGCCTGGCTATTCTCTCTCTCTCTCTCTCTCTCTCTCTCTCTCTCTCTCTCTCTCTCTTTTGAGACAGGGTTTCTCTCAGCTCTGGCTGTCCTGGAACTCACTCTGTAGGCAAGGCTGGCCTTAAACTCATAGAGATTTGCCTGCCTCCACCTCCCAAGTGCTGGGATTAAAGCTGTGCACCATCACCACCAGCTCACCACCCCCTATTCTTAAAATAATTTTGACTGATGTTTCTTCAAGGCCAGTGATTCACCCATCTGTGGTTTTTAAGTCCTTCCAGTAAAATTTCTTCTTCTTCTTTGTAGCAAAGATCTCTAAAGGCAGAAATATTTTCCAAGCCCATCTTACTTGACAGTGCTCACCTTTAAATCTCCCACTGTGGACCTTGCAGGCTTGGTTGTCGTCATTGTTAAGGATGATCTAGAATTCAGACCCCTTACTCTTATAGTATAGCTACATTGGTCTTGCAGCTGCTCCTGGACTGTTTAAAGAGACCCTTGAACATGGGCAGTAGAAGTGTCGGTGAGATTTGAATTGGTAAAACTGTCAATTTTAAAAAAGACAAGCCAAATAGAGAGAGCATGGGAAGAAGGCTATCCTGTCACAGAAGGAGGGTAGAGGGAAGGAGCCCACAGAGACCTTATATCTCTCCTGAATTCTAGGCTTTGAACTACCTTTTGTGATTAATACCTTTAATTTAAAGTGCTTGATTCTTATCTGAGTTGCTCCTAAAAGATTAGAGAGCCTTTGCAAAATTTATGAATAAGAGGACCTGCCATACCAGGAGGTCTCATGACTGGGGATTTCTTAGGCAAATAGTTCCTTCAAAGAACTTCAGATAAGAGGTTTTGATATAGGGAATTGCTAGCTAAAGGTGTAAATTGTATAACAATAAAAGGCAATAAAAATTGTGTAACAGTTAACAAGCTTTTTTCAAAGGAGCAATGGGTAGTCAGTTCACCAGCAGCTTTGATTCACCCTCCTGCTTTTGCTAAGCCTAAATTCATCCCAGAGTAGCTCTTTATTCCACAGACCTGTGCAAAACTGAACAGATGACTTTGTGGATTTGGGTATACAGCAGCTGCTCATAGATCAGAAGAGATAGTTTTAAAAATAGACATTAAATGGGTTAGAGTTACCCAAAGGTGAAACGTTCAGTTAAGTAGTCCTGTGGGGACTGTTGAATGACCTAAGTATCAGATGACTGCTGAGCGTATGGACGTGGACCGCTCTTCTCAGTGAAGAGTCCTTTGGTCCATCTGGCTTTAATACACCGGTTAATCAGAGCAGCAGAGTTGGGAGTGTCCCTGTGTAATGGAGAGAGAAGTGTTTGTAGGAACAGATCTAGATCTGAATGGTAGCCCATAATTTTCCTCCCTGCTACATGAGAGAACTCAGGCCACTTTCCAACACTCAGCTTTGCTTTGTTTTAAGAGAGTGTGTTCCATAATGCTCATCACCTGAGACTGCGCAGATACGTAACACGTGGCAAAGCACAGTGCCGAGCGATCAGTGCGCAGAGGGGCTTGCGTTCACAGTATTATTTTATGTGTTATCATAAAGCAGCTTAAAAGTGTGATCAAGTCTAAAAACTGGCATCTAAAACTTTTCATGGCTATTCGTAAAGATTTCTGTGTTAAAAATGTTCTTTGCAGCCTTTTTGTTGACATATTCTTTATAATAACAATAAAATAATGCTGTTCATCACTTAAAGTTCCTTCTGAATGAGATGATTAAAGGAGATTTAAATTTTAATCTGCTTTCCTCTTAAAACTCTACTGTGGATATGTTCTTATAAAGTTATTAATAAAGTATGGAAGGAAGGGGTGATTCCTTATACCTAGAGATGGCTGTATTATCATTAGTTTGCCAGAGGTGCAGAAGCAGAGATGATACCCCCATCAGAGGTGACTCTAAAGGAGGAAGCTTAAGGTAATTCTTTAGATATAAGTGTCATATGAGTGGGCAAGTATTTCATTACAAGCATTAAGAAAAATCTCAGGGACAAGGGACTCTTTCTTTTAAATTTCTTTTTAGTTTATGTTCATTGGTATTGTGCCCTGCATGTGTGTCTATGTAAGAGTGTCAGAAGCCCTGGAACTAGAGTTACAGACAGTTGTGAGTTACCATGTGTCTACTGGGAATTGAACCGAGGTCCTCTGGAAGAGCAGCCACTGCCCTTAACTGCTGAGCCATCTCTCCAGTCCTAATAAAGGGAATATGTAAGATAGAAAAAGGAATCATATTTTCAAAATGTCAGGTCCATTTGAAAAATATATGAAAAAAATCTAAGAAAATAAATACCTTATAGTAAACCTAGATATGGTGATATTTTGCTTGTGCTCTAACAAATAAAGCTAACAAATAAAGAGGGCAGAGCTAGCCACTAGTTAATCATAGAAGTAGTGATCATACACACCTTTAATCCCAGCACTTGGGAGAAGGAAGCAAGAACATCAGGAGTTTAAGGCCACCTTGAGCTACAGAGATTGCTCCAGTCTAAAAGAGAAACAGAACCAGAATGTTCATGCCTTTAATCCTAGTACTTGGGATCTCATGCCTTTGGCACATGTCTTTAATCCCAGCATTAAGGAGGTGGAGCCAAGAAGTGATGTGGCTAGGTGGATAGAGGAATGTAAGGTGGGAGGAGACTGGAGCTCGGTCTCCTTTTGGTCTGAGACCTGTAGAGGTGAGAAGTGGCTGTGGTTGGCTTCTTTGTCTCTCTGATCTTTCAGCATTTATTCCGATATCTGGCTCTCAATTTTTATTATTAAAACCAATTAGGGTTTGTGTTACAGCTAGATATTTGCTTATCCAAGGATGATATAGGCATGGTAGACACACACACACACACACACACACACACACACACACACACACACACACACGCACACACACACACACACACATACACACATACAATTAGACTTTCTTTAATGCAAATGTTACTGAAAATTAGCAAGGATTGTAAAAGATGAATTAAAGAGGCAAATGTGGTCAAAATCCAGCTTCTCTGAAATGTCCATTAAATGGATTCTCCCCTGAGCATCAAGATATCAACATGGAGAGCCTAGTGTAATGGCTTCTCTTTTTAGTTCTCATTTCTCCAGTGGGGCTACTGGAGCTCATGCTATTCTTGCTTTCAGAGAAGCCAAGCTGCAAAGATTTTGCCGTTTGCTTGGTGAAGCTTGTGCAATCGAGAAAGGGTAGCAAACAGGAGTGCAGAGTCCACGGAAGGTACAGGTCTCCTGTGGGAAATGAGTTCCAAGGACCTGGAAATATTAATTAGGTGGTAGTGACACCACCTGGTCATCCTGGGAATCTTCCCTCACATGGAACATTTGGGAAAAATCAATGGACTTTTGTTTTCTGCTTCTGCTGTGTTAGATGCAATGAAAGTTATATAAGAAATACAAGGGCCCTCCTTGATCTTGAGAGGCTTGAATCATCTTCATACCAGAAAAAAAATACAACAACTAACTTTGATTTTGGAGATTAGGGGTGTGAAGTCCTGTTACCTAGGCTTTTCTAGGAATTCTGGTAAACACTCATGTTTGGTATATCTGATAAAAATAATCAAGAAATCCAGGAAACCAAAGATCATTTGGAACTCAGAAAAATCTCCTATGAGGGAGAGATCCTTGTAGGTCTGTGTGGGGAAAAAGGGAAAAAAGAAAAACAACAATATGATATGATTAAAATTTAGCTTTTCTGGCAAGCCTCTTCTTCCACTGAATCTCTGGCTTGTTCATCATCATATTAAAGCCAAGAAACCAGTGCAATTATATAGCCTCATAATCCTGTGGTGCCTGAGTTGAGAGACCCCCAAAGACTGCCAGGGAGCTGGATTCTGATGCAAACACATGAGAGTCAGTTTATTCTTTTGGACAGGTTTGAACCCGGACCAAAACCCTGTGTTCCAATGCAGCAGAGGGAATTCGGACCCTAGCTCAGGGATAAGAGAGTTTTTAAAGAAAAAAATTACATAAATGGGGTATTACACATCTTGGCATTTCAGGAATGGGTAAAGGGATATGAGGTAGAGTAATTCTTGGAAACTATTGGTTAAACATTCATTACAAAACCAAGTTTTGAATCTATTGGCTGTCAGGTGTGTTACTGAGATTTTTCCTAGATTCTTCTTAGACCTGCCTGAGATGTTCTAGAAAGATGGCCTTTACCTAAGATAAAGTTTTGTAAAGGTGAGTCTATGCCTTCACATTTCCCCCTTTGACTGAGCCCTGAGAATTCCAGTCATGGGACTGTCTTGCTCTCTAGTTTTATCTAGGTCTGATTCTAAGGTCCATGTGGATTTCCTGAGGCTCTGGTCTCCGTAGGCAAAATTATCAGTAGAAATCACACTACTGCTTTTGCCACACTTGGAGTTTGAAGGGATTGTCTGGATCTTTTGAAGTTTTTTAATCCTTCACTTTGGAAATCTTCCTTGAGTGTGAAGGGATCTTCTGGCCTGGCATGAGAATGGTGGATCTAGGTGGCTACGCCGTCAACCTTAATGACTATGGGTGTGATCAGCAGAACAATGTAGGGTCCTTTCCATCTGGGTTTTTACAACCCTAGGCAATGTCTCTTAACATAAACTCAGTTTCCTAGTTGAAACCTGTGGGGTTCAGGAGGAATACCAGATTTATAGAGGGCCCTGAGCTTGGGCCATACTTCCTTGTGGGCCCACTGGACCCCTCGTATAGCATCAAAAAGATCGTGGTCATCTAGTTCTGCCAGCAAATCTGCCAGGAGGTTGAGGATGATGGAGGAGAGGATGTCAAACATAATTTTAAATGGGGTTATTCCCATCAGATAAGGGGAGTTCCTGGTCCTATATAAGGCAAAGAGACGGTTTGTTGCCATGTTGTGAGAGCGACCCACTTGTGTGTTCAAATACCATCCAGATCTGAGGCTCTCCATCCTCAATCAAACAGATATGCAGCTCTCCATCCCTGCCACTTAGACCTGGAATGTCCTCCAGCCCCTCGTCACCATGGTTCTCCAGCAGGTCTGTTCTTAACCAGGTCTGGCCATGATCACAGATTTGAGTACACCCCAGAAATGATACTAAACACAGACATACAGACATCACTCAGAAACACTCAGCAGCCAGTCAGACCCTGTGGTCCATGGGGACTGTGAGAGTTTCCAGACAACACACCAAAGGTAGTACCTGTATCGAGAGATCCCCAAAAACTTTCAGGGAGCTAGATTCTGCTACAAACACAAGAGGGTGTTTATTCTTTTAATCCAGGCTGAACCCCTTTGTTCTGATTCTACAGAGTTAATTCAGTCCCGAGCTCAGAGGTGAGAGGGTTTTTTTTTGTTGTTTTTGTTTTTGTTTTGGGTATAAAATTTTATTATATGTAAAAGAATATTACCACTAATGAATGCAGACAAGCGAGGACAGTGGGACTGGCTGGAAGGTGGCTAACTGTGGAAAGTGAACAGGTTTAAGTGGCTGGGTTTTAAAGAAAAAAATAACGTTGCACATCTTGGCATTTCAGGATTGGATAAAGGAATATGAAGTAGAATAATTCTTAAAAACTATTGGTTAAACTTTTGTCACAAAATCAAATTTTAAATTTCCTGAACTTTCAGCGTGAAACTAAGTTTTGAATCTATTGGCTATTAGGCACATTTCTAGATCCTTCTTAGACCTGAGCCCCGCCCTCAGGCACTAGATGTTCTAAAACAAAAAAGAAAAAAAGGGGGCCTTTCCCTGGGAGATAAAGTATTTTAAAAATAAAAGTATGTTTTCACAATCCCAGCACTTGGGAGGCTGAAGAAAGTGGATTTCATGTTTGAGAGCAAGTTCAGCTACACAGTGAGTTTGGAGCCAGGCTTGACTACATAGCAAGATCCTCTTGGAGTATTTACCTATGTTATCATTTTGTCAATAAGAACTTGGGAATCAGATATTGGGGTAGAAACCTGATAGATCCACAGATTGATGGAGAAACAAACAGTTGACCCTGTTTTCCCTCAGTTTCAGATTGAAAATGCCTTCAAATCTTTCTAAGCCCCTCCCTATTCCTTCCTGTCTCTCTATCCAGATCCTCCAAAGCTCTATGGTTAATTCTGGCCAGCTAAATGTTGACTCTGGCCTCCCTTTTAAAGTTTAACTTCATTGGCAGTCTTGGTAGTGTCAGAGTGTTATCAATACATCCCACAACACCCTGTCTCAAAACAGAGAAAAGATTAAGAAAATGAATGATAGGACAATGGAACAAGGGTCTATTCCAGCGTGAGCGAGACCTTCTAATGGTTACACGTGTGCAGCAGTCAGCTTTCTACTGCTGGGGAAAATGCTTGAGATGATCAATTTACAAGAAAAAAATCATATATTTTGACTTAGAATTTCGGTGGGTTGTTGCTCTGGATTTGTGGCAGTGCAGCAGCATATCATGGCAAGAGCACGTGCTGCAAATGACTTGTCCATCTCATGGTATCCAGGAAACAAAGAGTGGAAATATTACATCACCAAATGTTCCTTTAAGAGAACGCATCACAGTGAGCACTAACCTCCTTCCATCAGATCTCAGGTTAAAGGTTCTGGCACTTCCTAGTAGTGCCATGTGGTGACAAGTGAGGTTTGAACACATGGGCTTTTAGAGGACAGTTATGATCCAAACTGTAGTAAGACGCCACTTCATAGTGATACAATTATCCAATTTAATTTCTACACTAGATTCCTCTAGAACAAGTAAAATACTCTCAAATCTGAGCTTTTGATACCTTGTTATAGTCCTATTTCTCTTGCTTTTACTAAATTTATCAGTTAGGATCTTGCCAAAAGAACAGAAACCACTCTACCATCTTCAGAATTACAGACCTAATATAGATCTTGGACTGAGTTCTAGAAGGAAAAGTTCACAAGATCAAAAGAGCTTGAGAAGCAAAGAGCTTAAGAACAATATGCCACCCAGAAGTTGGCATCTGTATGATGTAATGGCCAGCCTCAGGGACCAAGAGATTAAAAGGGAAGAAGATCTGTCATCAAAATATAGGACTAGGTTACTGGGCCAGCCAATATTAGAATGCTGAACACAGTCACCCAGCCAGTGTTGGTACCAATGAGAAATAGCACTTAAAGCAAAAGGCTGGATTGAACAACTTTATAGCCACAGAAAATATTATAAATAGCAATCAGATGTGTTAGTCAGCTTTCACTATAATAAAGACCTGAAACAATACACTAATTGAAATATTTATTTTGGTTTACGCTCTTAGAGAATTTGATCCATGGTTGGGTGAACCTGATGCTTTTCGGGGTGTGAAAGGGCTGTATGACCGTGGGAATAGGTGACAGAACCAAATTCCAAGGAGTTTGCCTCATGGCTGGGAAGCAAAGAAAAAAGCAAGGAATATGCCAGAGTCCCCCAGTCCCCTTCATGGGCACCCTTTGAGTAGCCTGAAGATCTCTCACTCTACCTGAGCTCTACATCTCCCAATCTCTGGAAACAAAGCCTGTAACCATGGGCCTTTGGATGACATTGTAGAGCCAAACAATAGCATCGTGAAATTTATTTATTCATTCATTTGTTCATTCATTCATTGTGCCTGTCAAAGTACTTTCCCATCTTATAATTCTTGTAGAACCTAAAAATGTAGCCAAACAATGGCACCACAAGATTTGTTAATTCATTCTTTCTGCCTGTCAAAGTACTTTTCCATTGTATAATTCTTATAGAATATAAAAATGTTTTCATATTGAACATATTTTTACTTATTTTCTTGTCACAAAACTTTCCATGGACATTGTGTATAGTTTCTATAAAAACACTCAAACTTGTGTTTTGCTTTGTTTATATTTTTTTAGTGAATAGATTCCACCCCCCCCCCCTTTGACCAATGACTTTCCAGGTTTTCTCCTGTTTTTTAGACCTTCATGATTGTACCATCTCAGAGACTAATTGTCCTGTGGCATTTCTCTCTGTCCTGCTACAGACCAGGGTTTTTTTTTTCCAGCTCTTAGGGTTGTCTATTTTCCTATATCCTCTTTACCAACTGGCTCTTCTGATTCAGCCTGAGAGACATTCTGTGTGAATAAACATGAACTTTCTCTACTCACTTCACTTTGGAAAAGTCCTGTCTCTCCTCTTCCAGAACTTCACAATAAATTAAATTCTTCTTCTTTTTCTTCAACAGGGTTTCACTGTGTCCTGTGTTATATATAGCTCTTACTGTCCTGGATTTTATGCTGTAGACCAGGCTGGCCTCAGACTAACAGAAATCCACCTGCCTCTGCATCCCGAGAGCTGGGATTAAATGAGTGCATCACCACTGCCCAGCTCATACACTTCTTTTCACCACAATGTATTTAAAAACATGACTATAAGCTCATATGTGGTTGATAGTGACAAATGTTTCTTCAAGTATCTTGAGTAGACTATCTGAATCTCAGAGTGTCAAGATCCCCCCCCCTCCAATTGCATTGATTTTGTTGATTCAGAATCTCAGTTAAGGGACCCTGAAAAATTCCATGTTTAACAAGTACACCAGGTGGCTCTGATCACACACATGTGTGAGATGTAATGAAAAGCGCCTTTGTTTTCAGCTCTGACACATTTAGTCTTTCTTCCTTTGGTGCTTTTAAAAATATTTTTATCTTTTACAGCAGACTGTCTTGTCATCAGACATCTTAGATGGGCAGTAATGATGTGAAGTTTGCCCTCTTATTTCTGAAATCATTTTTCTTTGAATCAATTATCTTTTTTGTATGTGACAGAGGGTTTTGTTATATAAAATAGAGAGTAGAAAGCCATTTTAAAAAGACACAGCACTAAATAATTATCTAATTAGCATGTATCAAGAAGACAAAAATATTCCACTAGAAATTCTTAGGGAGAGCTCATCATAAACCAATTGTATAAGCTTTCTTCGCCAGTAGCATATAGCAAAATGCCTTCCAGACTTAATACTCTGTATCAACTTAAGCTAGAAGAGTAGAGCAGATATTGATGTTCTACAGATGGTAAAAATAAGGCTTGGGAAGAATAGGGGTGCTTGTAGGCAATCACATAAGGAGTTAATTGAAGAACTGAAATGGAATCCAGGTTTCCTGGGGCCCCCTTCACTGACTCCACCTCCAATTCAGAGTTGGTATCTTTACGAACATGAACATATATGCACATGCACACACATGCATAGATTCACACATGCACACACACTGCTCCTACACTTTGCAATATACTATAACATGACATAATTGAACATAGGCTCCTCCTCTGCACCTACTGTTTGTAAAAGGCACATGGCATCCTTTAGCCAGGAGCGAACATCTTCTTGGAAATAGCTCAGCATCTCCAGTGAATGATCACATCTTACTCCCCAAATGATGCTGATTACAAGCTGAGAGGCGAGGGCATGAGGCAGTGGAATAAACAGCCACAGTCATTTCAAGGTCCACTGACAGAGCAAAAAACAAGTCAGTTATCACCAACCAATGGAAATGCTCTGGTTAACTTCCAGGCTCTGAAATCGCCTCAGCTCCAAATGATCAGTAAGCATTTACAGGCAAGCACTCCCACTGATAGTCTAGGATACAGTCAGTTCTCCAAAACGTTAACTAAACTTCCAAAATCATTTATTATGGCCTTGAAACATATTTTCTTTTAACATCCTTTTATTATATTTGCATTTATTTATTTTGTGTGTGGATCTGGGGAGGGGTGCATGTGGAAGTCAGAGGACAATTTGAAGGAGACAGTACTTTCCTTCCACCAGGTAGATGCTGGGAATGGAACACAAGCCATCAGCCTTATCCACAGGTCCCTTTATCTGATAAGCCATCGTTTTGACAATCACACAACACATTTTTACTATTAGTACTTGGAGTTTGGATTGGTATATGAGAAATTAGAATATTTTAATGTTCTAATAATAAGAAACATGAAATAATAGCCTAGCTTTCTTATTCTGCCTCTTTATTTAACACTACTTCTCCACGCAAAGGTAGTTGGTGATCTCAGATGGAAAGCCAAACTGGACACCTTTTGCCACGTTACATGTATAATTATTTTATCTACTGATGTGTGGCTGACAATTAAACACAGAATGCTCAGGGGAAAATTTAACATTAGCCAAACATTAAAATTAGCTTTAGTATTACATACTTAGACTTAAATATTTCAGATAAACTTCTGATCATTGCAGAATAAAATTATTTATTCTTTTTGTTTGTTTGTTTTTTTGAGAGAAGGTTTCTCTGTGTAACCTTGGCTGTCCTAAAACTTGCACTGTAGACCAGGCTGGCCTCAAACTCACAGAGATCCACCTGCCTCTGCCTCCCAAGCATTGGGACTAAAGGTGTGCACCTCTTGCCCAGATAAATTGTTCAATCTTTATCTGCAATTAAATTTAGCTGACAAAATATAATTTTATTTCCTAAGCCCAGTAACACAGAGGGAAGATTAAATTAAATAATATATGCACAGTTTCTGACAGGCAGCAAATGTGCATTAAAATTATTTTTGTAATTGAGTTTCTATAGACCCTACCAAATAGTAATAAATATGACTTGTGTATGATTTGATTGCTCCCAAAGCCCTCTTGTATTTATAACAGGGCTGATCCTCTTAATGACTGAGTAGTATCCCCTTACCAGATGAGAAGTTAGGCCTGAGGCTCTATTTCACTGACTGCATAGTAATCTGAACATACATTACAGTGCTTCATGAACATTAATTTCAAGAGACAGAAGCACTGTACACTAGCCAAGAGGGCTAATGTTTTAAATACTGACAACCATTATAAATATTATAAAATAATCATCAGTATTTGTGGTTTTGTTATTTGTTTGTTTTGAGACATCTTGCTATATAGACCTGGTTGGTCTAATGCTCATTATGTAGGCCAGATAAGTCTGTAATCTGCATTGTTCCTCCTGCCTCAGCCTCCCATGTGCTGGGATTACAGTTGTGCACCCCCATGCTCACCTGAGCCCATTTGTTTTACAATCGCATCATGAGCTCCTTTCGCCAGACACCACGGCTGTTTTGTTCTGTTGTTCAGCCAAAGGGTTGCTCAATAAATATTTTATAAGAAAAATTAAACTTTCAGATTATTGCTATACTTTATGAATAATAAAAGTAACAACACTGTTAGTACCATCTATGGTAAACAGTTTATTCTAGATGGCTCATAATTATTAAATATGCTAGTTTGTAAGATATATATAGGGCTAGCACTATCTATATATCCATCTATCTATCTATGAAACACTATCTATTTTTATATCTTTTCCATAGCTGAAGAAACTGATATATAGGGATCAGTCATTTTCCTGTCTGACTATTTGGCTAGTGTGTAGTGAGCTGGAAGGTTTATTTTCAGAATCTGAATCAGAGTCTGCATTCGTAATGGCTGGCCCCTTTAGCCTCTAGGTGTGAAACAGAAACCCTAAGAACACAGCCATGCAAAGTGTTTTGATGCATGTGGTCAATATGCCGCCTCTGTGACTTGGAATACTCAGGCCGCCGCTCAGGCACGGGATTCTCACTAGAACTTTTTACCCCTCTTACCTGACAGTAAAAAGTATTTAATAGTTCTCTTAAAGTTTCACTTACTTGGTTATTATAGCTTGGGCTTATTTTTTCATGTGGTTAAAGTGACATTTCTTCTTTGATATATATGGTGAATATTTTCATATGTGCCCTTTGACAGATGAGGACTGAATAACTACATTTTTTTATGGTCATTTGTGGATAAAGGCTTTCAAAAGTCGTTCCCTTGCTTTGTGGGATAGTGTTTGGACCTCTAGCACAGTGGTTCTCAATCTTCTTAACGTTCAACCCTCTTTATGTGAGCAATGTTTCCTCATGTTGTGATGACCACTAGCCGCAAAATTATTTTTGTTGCTACTTCATAACTGTAATTTTGCTACTGTTCAGAACTGTAAAGCAAATAACCGGTATGCAGGATATCTGATATGTGGCCCTTGTGAAATGGTCCATTTGACCCCCCAAGGGTTCTGACCCACAGATTGGGAACCATTCCTCAACTTCTGCTATTTAGATACAAATACAGAGAAATAGGTCTGAGGTTCCCTTTGCGGCTTCCTCCCTTGCTCTTGTATTTAGAAGGAGAAACACAGATCCTGTTCTTCACTCTGTACTATCCTGCCTGACTTTCCAAAGACTCTACCCAGAAAAGAAAGCCTGCAGGATATCAACCTTGCATGGCTGCCCTTATTCAATACCTAAGAGATGGTTAAGTTTCTCTTTCTGAGCCATTCCACCTTTCTCTGTCAACCTAATTCTCTGGTGCTGGGGATGGAACATGGGGACTTGAACACACAGTGCTGCTATTCTACCTTTGATCTACATGTCCTGTCCAACCTGCTCCTTCCTAACCCCATTCCCTGAGAGAAACCTTTAAACTCATCTTCAGAGATAATCCCAGCATCACTAGCATTGTATCTGAGAACAGTAAAGAAGTACACACACCTGTGTGTGTGTGTGTGTGTGTGTGTGTGTGTGCCAGTGCATGGGAATGCATGCATATGTCCACTTGCTCACATAAAGACCAAAGTATAGTGTCCTGCTTTTTCATTCTCCTCTTGAGATAGTCTATCACTCAACACGAACGTGGCTGGCAGCCAAGAAGCCTCAGTGTTCCTCTGGTTACCATCCTTCATAGCATGGGTTACAGGTGAATGTACAGTAACAGGTGAATGTATTCTGTGGGTTCCAGTGCTTTGAACTCAGGTCCTGGAACTCAGAGCAGGTGATTTCACCTAGAGAGTCATCTCAGCCTCATACAAAGGTTTTTTGTTTGTTTTAGAAAGTTGTTAGTCCAAAATTTCAGAACAACAATAAACAGGGCTTATGTTTGGTCCCATGCTCTAGCAAATTTCTTTCCATTTCTTACAGATGACTCTGACCTCACAGCATGACACTCTGTCTTCTGTACATATCAAACTGAGATGACAATGCCACTGTTACTGAAATTGTAGCCATCACTGAAACCTGTTTTTTTTTTTCTAACAATAGTTCCTGTAATTTGCTCTCAACTTCTCCAGAATTTCTTGTGAATGAAATAGTGTCCAACAGGGGAGCTAAATACCTCCAACGTTTTTCCCTGTCAAATATTAGTGGTGTTCTAGAAAAATTCTGGAACTTTCTCACACCTGCCTGTTTGTTACTGGTTGAGGACAGGAACTGCTCGAAGCATTCGCTCTTGGGCACAGTTTGAAAAGGTGAAAAAGCTCTATGTGCACTTTCTGTTACTGTAGAAATAAGCATCCCCTCCCAGAGGGCCTTGCATGACATATAGTACCTCTTATGGCCTCACAAGATAGAAAGCTGAATGTCATCTGGTTATCTTTGTGTCAGCCACAAGATGGTACCATTGCACAGCCTAGAGAGAGCATCAGTCAACGGAGACCCTTTAGTGGATGCATCTTCTCCTAAATGTCCCACAGAGGAACCTTGTCTTTATAATCTACAATGCAAGCTTATTGCTCTTATTTCCCATCAAAAGCATAATAGAAATATACATACCTCGTAACTTGACCTATTCTGTTTCTCTTACTGGACAGGACTCTGTTTTATTTACTGGAACTTTAGGATCTCTTTCACGTCTATTGAAGAAGAAACTTGTCATTTGAATGTTGGAGTTGGAGAGGTTGACTGAAATCCCTTTACCCTTTAAAGTATGTGAGCAGTTCTTCCCTTCCAGAAGGGGCTGACTCTAGGAGGCAAGGGGATCAGCTCTCCAAAAAGGATGGGAAGTTTAATTTTGTAACATGAAGGATGAGTAAGAGCAGTAGTTTATATCATAAGACAGAATTTGGACTTAAGGTCTGAAGGAAGATTAGACAGAGCATCACTTATGATGGTGGAAAGCTGGAAACACCAGCATGCAGCAGTAGGGAATTAGGTGAAACAACCACACCGAAGACACACTGCTGCAACCGCCAACTAGCAGAATACGAAAGAGTATTTAGTCAAGGGGGACAATGTAGAAGACATTGTTAAATGAAGAAAAGTTACAAAGCAGTATTCAATTGCATGTGTGTGTGTTTTTGGGAGGGCTCACTGTGAGTAACGGCAGCTCCACCTAAGTGTGGCTGATGTATTTTTTGGACTAGCACCTACACTGTCTGTTTTGGGAATGTGACCTTTTATTCAGGAGATGAGATGACTCTGCAGCCAACTTGGCTCTTATTTCTCATCTCACACTGGGGAGAAGAGATGCATGATTGACAGTTTCCTCAGAGTAATGAGTAGGGAGGGGAAGTGTCCCCTGGAAGGTATATGCAGGACACGGTTGCCACATGCAAGCTTTTCACAGATAGAATTAGCCATTTTTAGGGCCTCAAATGGGTCTATGTGGGATTATGTGAGTTTCTCTTTTAGGAAATTGGTCAAAAGTGTAATCCTTTCTCTCTCTCTGTCTCTCTGTCTCTCTCTCTCTCATATGTTCTATGCATGTTACACATATATCCATATATATGTACATATATGTAGATACAGTGTGTGTGTGTGTGTGTGTGTGTGTGTGAGAGAGAGAGAGAGAGAGAGAGAGAGAGAGAGAGAGAGAGAGAGAGAGAGAGAGATCTGAGTACTGGTTCTTTTAAATATGCTACACAGCAGAAGGTCAGGGACACAGAGCATGAAGCTGCTCCCCAGACCCATCTTTTTGTTCAGGAGGAAAGTCAAGTGGGGACTGGGATGCAAAGAGCTTTGTTCTCCACAGCGATTGCTTCAGAGAAAGGGAATTGTACTAACTCCTTTTGTAATTTTCCTTAGAGCAGAAATGCCTGTCAGGAATGGCATCCAGTCAGAAAGTAATTTCAATCATCAGGGCCTCCTCTGCATTTTAGCAGCAAGATCAAATAGTAGACACGCTCATGGACAGAGACTATTCCTACATGAAAGCGCCAGCATCACCTGCTACTTGTTCCATGGTTCGATGACCTGAGAAGTATTTGTAAAAGGGGACATGTGACAGTGTGAGCCATTCAACCATGACAGACTGAAGTCCTAATACTGCACCAAGAATTCTTTAGCCTGGAGTTACTCAGCTTTGCATTGCCTGGGGAAATTGCCTTATAAACACAAAGGCTGACTTGGCCTCACAGTTTCAGTGATTCCAGCCCAGGGTCAGTTGCCCTGTTGATTTAAGTGTGTAGCTAGGCAGCTCTGCCTGTGCTCAAAGGAAGGAAGCAAGAGAACGAAGATGCTAGGGTACCACAATCTCCTACAAGAGTTCATCCCAAATGATGTAAGAATGCTAATGGCTGTCTTTGAAAGGTCTCACCATCTCCCCCACCAGTGAGGCCTTTGCATTTAAGGCATCATTGATAGGCAGTATCTGAGAACAACGTTTTGTATCCCCAGGCCTCATAGTGCTGGCAGGAAAGTCATTTCACACAAGAAAGCATTGATGAAAGCTGCATAAATCCCAGCATCCCTTGTTTTTCACATAGTTGAAACTCAGGAAACATAAAGCCACCTTCCTAGGGGGTGACACAATGTTCTGAGATATGGCGTTAGATAATCAGACTGTTTATCCTTTATCCTTTCTTGTTAGTTTTTCTTTCTTTTCTTTCTTTCCTTCTTTATATCTTTCTTTCTTTTTGTCTTGGTTTTTTGAGACAGGGTTTCTCTGACTGTCCTAGAACTCACTATGTAGACCAGGCTGGCCTTGAACTCACAGAGATCCAGCTGCCTCTGTCTCACAGGTTCTGAAGTTAAAAGCATGCACCACTACCACCCACCTAGACTATGTTTATCTTTCCGATACATTTTTTTTGTGCCTTCTGCAGACATTGATGGGAGACCTATTAGTAGCTAGTCACTGCATGGGACATCTAGGTGACTGTCCCAGATGCGTCATTGTCTACCAGAGGCTCAGAAGGGCGGTGGCATTGCTGCCACTATGTCAAGATGTGTCAAGAACATGAGTGGAGTGGAAAACGTCGGCAGATTCTGTCTAGGCTAGATGGACTCTTGGGATCATATCCCACTTCCCAGCTATTTTTGGAGGTAGCCTACTTCAGCAGATCTGAATCCTTAAGAAATTCTGCTGGCAGCAAGGTTTTCTCCTTTTGGTCACCAGACAGTCCTCCAAATTAGTTGAATCTTGAAAGCTCTAAATTTGAGACGAAGTTTCTAATGCATAGTAGCTGGAATTTAAGTGCAAACACAGTGTGATTTTTATGCTGTTTTTTCATATACACAAATAGCTCAGAGTTCTTGGCTACTCTCCATTAACTAGGGGGCAGCTGTCTTAGCAGCATGCGTCTCCTCATCTCTCCAGGGCACTGTCCCCTTGCTAAAGCCTTTCGTGGCCTTGTCATCTCTTTTCTGACAGGATCCCATTCCTAATTGCACCAGCTAAGACACACCTCATCCAGGCACCGAACAAAACGCTTGCAATTCTTCCCTTGGTGAGTAGACTGGGGGGCTTAGTCATAATTAGGGTAATGGGTCCTTCCTGCCCCCTTCTTCAGCTGGGTGCATGATCTTTAGATGAATAGGAAGTAAAAATACAGGATCTTCCTTCAAAAGGTATGGAGAATATTATATTATTAAAGATACTAAATAAAAAAATATTAAGTGGTTTTTCTTTCTTCTACAGCCCCCCCTTTTTTTTCCAGGTTCATAATTTATTGTACAAATTGAGTATTACATGATGAGTTGACATCAGCTTCTTCAGGCAGGCATGGAACTTAACAGATGAGGTTAGACATTTAAACTCCGTTTATGTTGCTTTCACAGCTGGAGTTTTTTTAGGCCTTAACTTGAAGTATAAGACCAACAAAGCAATGCCTCCGTATGTGGCCAGTACACAATTCATTCTACCTGTGAGAGTATAAGAGTTGAAATACTTTTTAATACCAGTGAACTGGAACTGAGCATCACTTTCTGGACCAGCCATGGCTTCAATCCTTGGCCTAAATCACAAAATTCCGCAGCTGATGTCCTTCAACAAATCCAGCTATCAGCTTGGCTCGACCGGAAGACACCCCCTTCCCCCACGCGGCGGACTGGACTCGGCCAGCCCCCCCTTTTTTTTCTTACCTTGTTAACAGTGTTTTGAAGCTGTTACATAATGCTAGTCTGGGTGATAAAAATTTAAATTTTTAGCCTGAATTTTAGCAACCATCTTTATATCATCAAAGCCATTTTCATTCTTTTGGTTTTAAAATTAAAATATTTTGACATAACACTATGTGGTTTGTTATATAAAGCTGATGCCCTGAAGTGCATATGCATTGTGGAATGGTTAAATATAGCTGATTAACAAATGCAATACCTCACATAGTTATCATTTTTGTGGTGAGAACAACATAGCACCCTTCTCTCTCCTTCTCTCAAGAACATAATTAACTGAAGTCAGTTGGGAGGCGGGTGCAGTGAGGGGAACATGTGGGTCAGAGCCTTAGCTGGGTTCTCAGGACAAGAAAGAGGGGAAGACAAAACAGCCTTTGAATTTCCCTGTTGTTATCTAGTGGTAAGAATTCTGGTGGACTTTGAGCTACAGGAATTGGTTCCCTAAGTGTCCGGTACCTAACCATGGAGTCCTGAGAAGAATATTGCCTCTCACTAAAAGCCAGCCTGGGACATGCTTTGGAGTATCTCTCTGGACTTATTTATACCACGACTTTTAGAAAATTAATCAAGATACTACATTTTTCTTATTATAAAAATCTGAACCTTATAAATATGTAAAGTGGAAAGATCTAAGTAAGTACAATTTTGGATCAGTAGAGGTTAAATACCATTAGTATTTTGTCGGTGTTGTATTCTCCATTCATTTGCAAAACTGTGAGTCTCTTTTGTTATTCTGAAGGAACCATGTCTTTTACTTTGAGGTCTTTCAACTGATTGATTTTCCTCACACACTTGTGTTCTTATCTTGAGCTTCCCTGGAAGCAGAACCAAGATGCTGCTCCTTGAGTAGCTCCTAGTACCTTAGAACTTGCTCTTGAAGTCTCTGACAAGGAGCAAGCATGGGTGAGCAGAAGCTGGGTACCTGGGTCCTTTAAAAAGTGTACATGGGAGCTGAGCAGTGATGTGCACCTTTAATTTCAGCACTTGGGAGCCAGAGGCAGGTGGATCTCTGAGTTCAAGGCCAGCCTGGTCTATAGTGTGAGTTCCATGACAGCCAGGGATCCACAGAGAAACCCTGTCTCAAAAAAATAAGTACACATGGAAGATGATTGAATTAAGTATATGATAATAATTCAATTTGTATAATTAAATACAAACAATATGTTGCATTTATTATAGGAAACAATCAAATAGACATATTCAAGATACTTACATATGAAATATAGTATGTTTTCTATCTTAACCACCTGGCAATGTCCAGCTCCTGTCTTTTCTAGCCTTCCACAGGTTTGAGATTCATCAGCTTCTTGGGGAACAGAGACTGTAAAAAAAATCTCAAATTCCTGAAGATCCTGGCAATTTGGAACAGTGATTCAAATGAACTGAGTCTAGAGAGTCAACTGAGAGATAAAGTCCTTTCCGACGACTGAAAATCTAGGAAGAACTGTGAAGAAGAGTGTACAACACTGAGACAGGATGAGCCTACTGGGCAGGGATGAGGCTGATGGGGCAGGGATGAGGCTAGTGGGGCAGGGATGAGGCTGATGGAGAAGGTGTGGAAGACTGTGATGCTGCAGAAGTCTGTAGGAATGATGCTCTTCACTCAGTGCAGGTGGCCTGTGGACAAAGCACCTCCTTGCTATTACAAAGTCCACAGAAGTATGGGCTTTGGGAGAATCAGAATGTGCTACTGAATTGTATTTGGCTTCAGGTCTCTGATTTTTTTCACTGTCTCCCCATTCATGCGTTGCTTTTTAAATATTTGGTTTTTGTTTTGTCATGAACTGTTAGATGAACCTCATTCAGATGTGGGTCATGGTCATAACTCATCAAGATCCTTGGGAATCCTGATTTGGCCCCTGAGACTCTAAGCCAACTCTGGCAGCCATACATGCACTTGATCACCATGTTGTTATATTACAAATCCTCCATAACAGGTGAGAAATGGAGGTTAAGAGCCAAGCCACTCCAGCTAGGGTGTGTCAAAGCCAGATTGTCAGACAAAAGCTCTTTCTCTGGTTGAGTGCTCACTGAGAACATCTTTAAACTTATGGGTGGATGTATTAGAACCCACATACCAAAGACCTGTCTCTTAAATTGATATCATTGTTTTCATTTCTCAGAGGAGACTCTTGGGAAACATAAAGATTTTTGTTCCAAGTGAAAGAACACAGTAAGTGCTACCCATGAGTTCTTACAGAGAATAATTATGTGAGAAAGATATCTTCCCTCTTTGAGATTCTTAAAATGTCTTAGAGGCTATGTTTTTGGATGACTTAGGAGGGTGGTGAACTAGGATTATTAAAGGAAAATGACTCTGAGTTCTAATGGGTGAAGACGCCGGATAGAAGCCGCTTAGCCATGCATGAGATTTCCAGAACAAAGTTGATGGTCAAAACTAGTTTGCTATGAGAAACCATGTAAACCTCGCTTGGGATACTGACCTGGAATCTCTGTATTTCACCTTTGAGAGACTGAAGGAATTTTCCATTCATTCTTTGGAGCATGATTTATTCTGTTTCATTAAAGTTTGGTCTACATCAACAAGATGCTGATTCTGCTAACTGAAAAGGATTTGAAGAAATAAGTCTATTAACTAGAAACAAAATTACTGCCTTGCCAGCAAGTTTAGGGTGACGAGCTCCACTTCAAATAGAACAGTAAAAGTTGAGACCTAGGGTGGGGGCAGGGAGCTCTTCAGTGTTCTTTCTAGCCTAGGCTTCTATCTTCCAATTTTTGCCAGAGAGTCTGGCTACACAGAGGAGCCAGGCCTTGAACCTAAGTCTTCCTGTTTTAGCCTCTCTTGCTACTGGGATTAAAGGGGTGCTCCACCACGCCAGCTTCCATTTCCTTCTTGTTGTCGATGAAGAACCAAGGTCCTGAGACCAAGGCAGCTTTAAGACAGTCATTATGTGGCTTGGCTTAAGAACAGGATTGTCATAGACTCCTTCCCCAGGGCCTTTTCTGTTCTCTACCTTGTGATGTTCTGTTGCCATTTGGCTTGGAAAAGGCACTAATAAGGACTTCTCAGGGTGATTTATTTTATTTGGAGACATTGAGAACATTCAAAAATTCCCTTTAGAATATAAAAAGAAACCCACTAGTTAAAACCTGATATAAATGAGTTTTAGATGATTCTCTCCTAGAGTAACCATGCCATGTGATGCCTTTGATGACACAAATAAGCAGGAGCAGATGGTAGTTATGTTGGGCTAAGAGAGAGAGTCATGCTGTAAAAGTTTTCAGGCTTTTGAAATTGGACTTGGTTGTAATTTCTCAATTTCTGTGGACTTTGCTTTTCTGACTATAAATTGAAGATGATAGTATTTTCCATTATTGTTTTGAATAAAGAAGAAATGTGATAATAATGCCCAGCCTAGAATTAAAGTCACTTTTTTTTTCTTTCTAGACTTTTGTTTTTCTTCTTCTTCTTCTTCTTCTTCTTCTTCTTCTTCTTCTTCTTCTTCTTCTTCTTCTTCTTCCTCTTCTTCTCCTCCTCCTTCTTTTTCTTCTTCTTCTTCTGTTTTTAGAAACAGGGTTTCTCTGTGTAACAGCCTGGCTGTCCTGGAACTCACTCTATAGACTAGGCTGGCCCTGACCTCAGAGAGATTTGTCTGCCTCTGCCTCTGAGTGCTGGAATTAAAGGTGTATGCCACCATCGCCCATTGACTTTTTTCTTTTTATGTATGCTAGTTTGGGGGATCAAGACCAATGCTTAAGTTAAATCTTAAAGATTTAGCCAAATTAAAAGGTGAGGAAAAGTGTAGTAAAATGTTTCTAACCCGGCCTTGCTCTGTGGTCTGAACCTACAGCTTCCCTGGCACCTAGCCCCCAAATAATCACACAAAAGCTCACATTAATTACATGCTGTTTGGCCTATGGTTCAGACTCATTACTAGCTAGCTCTTTCATCTTAACCCATTTCTATTCATCTGTCTTACCATGTGGCCTGTGGCTTACCTGTGCTTCCTTTACATGTTGATTCTTAGGCAGCTGGATTGCATCTCCCCCTGACTCTGCCCTCCTTCCCCTTTATCTATGTTCTGATTTCCTGCCTAACTTCTAAGATGCCTCATCATAGGCCAAAACAGTCTTTTTATTAACCAATGATAGTCACAGCATACAGAAAGATATCCCACATCAGAAAAGAAATTGCAGTTACTTCAAAGTAAGGCAGCAGTCACCAAAACACTGAAGCAGCACATGGAGGAGGACTTGTGAAATGAGGGAGACAATGACTGGCTATCTTTGGAGTTCAGAGGTGGTTGGGAGATATTTCTCAGGGGCTCAAAAGCCTGGGGGTTGATTTGGGAAGTTAACTCGAAGGGTCATAGTAACAATGCCTAGAGAACTGTCTTAGTTTTAGTGTTGCTATTTTGTCACCGGAATTCAGAGGTGGTGATGCTCACTGAGAAAGTGTGGGAAGAGATAACTATCAAAAAGGCAGATTTAGGAGTTTGTGAACTCCGGCAGTGGCAGCTGATTAATCCTTGTGCTCCACCACTAGAGGGAGCTAGTGACCTTCCATGCTGTGTGGTTTATGGTTGGTTGGTGGTCAAATGACAGCATGGTGGTATTGGCACTTGACTCAACAGTTTGGCCATTTTCCAGAGACAAGGCCGTTATGGCAGTTGGTGGTTGGTAACCAGCCTCTGTGCTATCTACCCAACCATATGTGCAGACACTATTGACAGTCCTGGGCCTGGAGCCTCCAGCCAGTTTAGAATAAAGGCAGCCTGAATAGGCTTCTTTGCTGTTAGCATGGAGATCACGTGAGCATTTACCCTCTGAACGGCTCCCGTACAGGAGAACGTTTGTGTGCTTCCAGAATGTGAGGCAAGGTTCATGGTTTTTAAAATTCATGAACTGCATGGAATGGAACGTTCTTTCTCCAAGTACAAGGAAGAAACAGAGAGGCTGTGTCTTCCTGACACCCAAGCTTTGGGTCATCTCTGGAAAAAGTCCAGTCAAACCGTTTATTGGAAATGGTATAAAATTCTCCTATCCTCTCAAAGAAAAAAAGAATTATAATTTTAAAAATTCTTTTTTGGCTTTTAAACTCAATGCTTTGGATTAATTCAGCTATAGGCAACTAGCTCAAGAAATTTAGTATTTCTCTTTTAAATGACTCTAAAACAGTTTTTTGGGTTGGTCTGTTATTAAGCCATGTTGAGATCAAAATACAAAAATGAGAATATGATCAATGGCTACAAAAACCTTGCCCTTTATCTCTCTGGCCTCTTGGGTCCCTTTCTCCCTGATCTTCTGGGCACCCAATATCCTTATGCTATTGTTAGACCTATCAGTGTATCCCATTGCCCTCTCCTTCCCAGTACACTTAAAAGAAATCTTAGACTCTGAGTCAGAAATAAAAAAATAATGAAATTGTTTTTGTGGATTCTAACATGTGAACATGGGAAGAAGCACTACACACTCTAGCTCTTTGACTTAGGGGTAGAACAAAGGATGCTTTATTTTAGATGATTTTGGTAGTTCAGGCAAGTCATCTTATTTTAAAAAGGAAATATAAAGTGATCCCTTCCCTTACTTAGGTAGTAGTCAGGGATGTTTGGTGACCAGTGAAGGGGAGTAAGTTGGAGAAAGGCTAGTGTTATTCCTGGAGTTTCAAATTCTAATCTATGTGACTAAGTCAGGGTAGTAAGATATAGCATGAGGGATTTGGGTATGTGTGATGCTAGCTTTCCCGTTTGCTTGGGATCTTTCTTATATTTAAACTGCCTCCACGCCAGGAATTTTCATCCTCATCCCCATCCATAAGCTAGTGGCATTCTGTGGGGACCATAACTACCAAGCCAGGTGGCTGGGTGAGCTAACATAAGATACAGGACTCTCTAATAGGACAAAGGCTTCAATAGAGACATCATCGTCAAGAGGCATGGAATGTGATTGTAAGTTAAAAGTATCCCATTTCTTTTCACTCCAAAATAGAATCATCTTACGTTGTTTTACTTTAAAAGTAATAGGTGATGATAGCATGAAGACATAAGATATAAATGAAGTACAATAGGGAAATGGAAACAAAAATGATGTGATAAGCATGACCCCATATTTAGAAAATAATTACCATTAAAATATTAACATGTTGGGATACAATAGTTGAGATATTTTTCTTTGTACTTAAATACACATTTCACATAGAAATTATTGATATATTATGGTTACTATTTTATAATCTGATCTTATTCACTTATTTATACAAAAATTTCAGATACATTATTATTTTTACTGGTGGCCTACAGTTTTTCTGATCAAAATTGCCATTACTTATTTAAGAAATTTAATCAACACAATGGAAATATTCAGACTTAAAAATGGCCAATGAATATTCACTTGAATATTTGAACTTTATCTTTGTCCAATGTATATAATAGATTGAAGAAGAAATTGGCTAGTGTGAATGAAAAGTGTTATTGTTCTGGCCACTTTTTCAGAATTTACTGCAGAGGGAGGACCAGAATTGCAGAGTGATTGGCTCCCCCACTGAGTAAAAGTTCTCTTGTAGACTTGGAGATATTAAGATCAAATAAAATAATCAAATGTTTCCACTTTTAAATGAGAGCCCTAAATATTCCATCTGGCTTTTACCCAAGTTTAACCCACCTAGGCAAGGTTTTATAACATGGCCACTCATTCACTATCAGTGGTATGTGTTTTTAATTTTTAATAGGTCATTCTTGGTAGGAATTAAATGTAGCCTGCTAACAGTGGAAGGCTTCCAAAGAGAAGCTGAAGACAAGTCTTGGAGATTCCAGAAGCTCTTCTGTAGCTTTGGTCTAGGAGTCCTGCCATGCTGCCCCATAACTAGGAACATTGTTGGAGACGAAAAAAATAATTGCAAATCTTTGTAACTCAATTTATTAACCTTCATTGCCACTTGCCACAAATGGTGCTAAATGCTGATCAAGGATGGTTGCCTATTTGCACATACATGTTTTCTGAGTAGAACTCTGTGGAATTTTTATAGGTAGACTTCACAGATACAAATGGAAATTAGGGCTCTGACAAATGTTGCTGAGGGCCCATTTATTGAGTCTGAAACGGAAGTTGGGGTACTCAAGTTCTGGGTTACCAGGGCTGAGAAAACTAAGGTCCCTTTTAGTGCTAACCACACTGACCGTAGGGCTGTTCCCTGCTGCACGGGGCAGAATTCTGCTCAGAAACAACTTGTGTTTAGCTTATACACATCTTAAATGTGTTTGAGAACACTAAGATTAATTCTTAAAGTAAATTAATTTGATTGTTTATGCCTAACATTCCTCAGTTTTTGACATTAAAAAATCAAATCATTTAAAACTATCTTGTTAAGACTTATTGATCACTATTTCTTCCCTCCCTCCCTCCCTCCCTCCCTCCCTTCTCTTCTTATAGTTTTCTTGGTCAAGTCTGTCCCTTGGAACTCATGGAACTGATTTCTAATTTACCAAATAAATGATGAGCTACTTTCCACTCCCCGCACTCTCTGACTTTGTTTCTCTCTGAATTACAGATGCAGTCTCATTTCTGCAGCCGAGGCCTCCACACCCATGGATTCAACTGCCCATAGTTTAAAATACATGGAGGGAAATTGTGTTTGCACAGACTACTTATGGGCATTTTTTTTTTACTATTGCTATTTATATTGTACTCACTTTAAATACTAGGCATCATGAATACTCTAGAGATGCCTTTAAAGTATATAGAAAGATGTATATGTTATATACAGATGTTAACCATTTTGCATAGGGAACTTGGGCATACATGGATTGGGGTTATCCATGGGAGGAATCTGGAATGGACTCCACACAGCCATCAAGACTACTATATTTCTTCTTTGCTACTTTATCCTCTCCTCTTTCTTCCTCTGACTGTTCTAATCCCATTTCTTCCTCCTTCAAATCAAGCATATTATATGCTTTCCCATCCTCTCCAAGTGGGCTTGCCAGATTGCTCTCTAGGGCTACAGGGCGGGTTTATTGTTTTTCTACTCACAGGATGTAGAGTTGGGTTCCCAATCTCTGTGTGCGTTTTTGTTGCCCACCCACATCTGAAAGTGAGCATTACTAAAGGGCCCCCAAGTGATTGTGTGAGTGGGTGGATATATGTCCACATTTATGAATGTGTGTGCATGTATATGCATAGGTGCTTATGTATGTGGTGGAGGCCTGACGTCAACACTTGGTGTCCTTTTCTATCACTCTCTATCTTACTGTTTGAGACAAGGTCTCTCATGGAACCCAGAACTCACCACCTGGGCGAGGCTGGCTTCCCATGGAGCTGGACGCGTCTTCTCCTCTCTTCCCCGCCCCTAGCACTATGGTTATATCACTACGCCAAGCTTTTACGTGGCTGCTGGGGTTTCAAACTCAGGTCCCCTTGCTTGCTGTGCAGGCATTTTTACCAACCGAGTCATCTCCTTCCACAGCCCGCCAAATGCTTGTGATCACAAGAATACCATCCAAGCATTGCCCATAGAAGGCAAAGTCCCGGTCCTGTGAGACTCTTTGCTGGCAGCAAACACATGACCTTGCACATGACTAAGAGAAATCCATCGGAAAAGCTCTGTTCGGGAAGGTTTGAAAAATAAGCTGGTGTTGTAGGAGTTTAATAAAACTGGCCTTATGCCAAGATGGAAAGAGTGTGATCATCAACCCCAAAGGGAGCTTCAGCTGAGAGGGCTCATTTTTAGATGAAAATCGCCTTCCTGTTTTCGGACTACATCAATGATACAGCGATTTCTTTGATAATCGTCAGTTGTGCATAAACCAGTCAGCAGAAAAATGAGTTTCCTTTCTTCCCTAGCTGAGAGAATGTGCTCAAAAAAGAGAGGAAAAGCATAAAAGGAGAAAGGAAAATAAAAAGGGTGGAAAAATCCATAGCAAAGCCCTGTCGTGAAGAATCTGCCTCACTCACTGGCTTCAGATGTCACTAGTTCCATGCCCAGCGGCTTGCCTGTGTCCTACCAGTTGCCTCTCCTGGTATGCATGGCTACAAAAGGGCCCAATGGACTCCTTCAGTGATTTGATTTCATATACGCAAATGGAGAGCCCTTCACTGGCCATATATCATTGGCTTGCTTCTGCTTCATAAGCTTGAAAGAGCATATCAGTTGATCATTGGCATTCCACTTAGATTTTTCTCATTAAACTGCTAAGCACATTTTATTTCCTTTGGACAGGGAAAGGAGAGATAACATTCCAAACTTGCCAAAACAAAACAAACCAAAATAAAGAAAATCTTCAAACATTCTAAGATCCTTCCCTTCACCATTGGGGAAGGAACTACAAACTAGGTTTCAGATTTTCTATTGATGTTCAATCAAATTCAAAGTGTTAAGCTATAATAAAAATCATCATGTTACTCCAAGGAATCATAGTTACTCATCTTTGCTGACTGTTGGTGCCAACTCCTCCTAGTCTGCCTTCAAGGTCAGAGCAAGGTCAAGCCAGGACTGCTTATAGAGTGGGAAAGAAGGAATGTAGGGAGCTGGGAACTTGGGCTTCTACTCTGGTTCTATCTCAGGGCTGAGCCTAGCTTCAGTCTTGTAAACCTGAGTCTTTTGTTGACTCTAGAGAATGGAAGGGAAATGGGCCAGTCATCAAATCAGTTTACTTGTAAGAACTGTTGTGTTGAATTCCTAAGGTAAGAGAAGAGCGGTGTGGGGGAAATGCTGGGAGACAAGGAATAGCTTTGGTCAGAAGCCCAGCTATGTAATAGTTGTAAAAGAGGTATTGAGGGCTCTCTGGGGAGCTCTACAAGTGGGTCATCTGTCAAAGGGGTCCATTTCTGAGTCAAGGGGTCAGGTCTTGTGTCTGCCCATACCCACTGGTCATCACCTGAATGCTGAACTGTCTCTTTGTGGAGAACAGTTCCCTAGGCAACCTAGACAGACACGTTCAGCAGCATCTCCTCCGCATGTGAGTTCATGGGCCCTCAGACAGAGACAGAAAGCATTGCAAATACTCAGTAGCTATTGTGTTGACTGTTACGTGGGGTTCATGAGTGACTGCAGAAATGAAGCCCTAGTCAGACAAAAAGAAAACATGAAGACTAAAAAACAGGCATCCAGACAACGTAAAGTCAAGGCAATCAGTGGCTGACTGCAGGATGCTCCTTTATCCCCTTGCCTTGTGCCTCCCCAAGCCAGGTCCTCTGCCCCAGGAGCACTCTGCCCCAGCTTCACCATGAATCAACTGCTTCTGCAGGACCTTCAAGACATGCTTTGAACACAGCTTTGTCAACCAGCAAAAGACAGCATAAGTCAATATCAAGAATGAAACCAAAAAAGACATTGATTCAAACCCCGACTCTTAATATCTGTGGGGCCATATGCAAAGGACTTAGCATTTCTTAGCTTCAGGTGTTTCATTATAAAATCTGGCTGACAACATTGACCTCATGGGGATGAGGCAAGGAATAACCTAGTATGGTAAATACAAAGGGAATCAATGCATTCTAGCAGTTAACTATGAAAATGATATCAATTTAATATTAAGAACATTGCATTATCCATCCAGCCATATCTTCCTGGCCTGGTACATTTGCATTGCTTTGGTGCAGGATGCATGTAGACATTGGCTGGGATGGGTCAGATTTTTCTCACAATGGTCAGACTAGTCAGTGGCACATTCTTTTGGTACACCTTCTCTTTATACGTAGAATACATGTCAAGATGGGGTTGTCTGATGTTAAATGATCTGCAACCAGAGATGGGACTGATGATTTGGTCACTCTACTTTTTTGACTTTCTCCATTGACTTCTGTCTCAGGAGCAAATGGTATGATTTGCACAGAGAAAGGGCCCTGAGGGAGTACAGACAATAGAGGCAGTGATGACATCATCGGGAGGCATGAAGACCACAGGTGGGATGCTTTTATATACTTTGCTTCTTTTACAAATCCTAATATTCTTTCCCCCTTTTATCTCTATATCTTTATTTGTCAAGAGTTCATTGCCAATAGTCATTGGTCTGATTCGAGGCCTCTGGTTTCTACTACACTACTGATGCTGGGCCTTCACTGGGGCTCCTCTTGATTATCCTGCTGTTGACCTGTGTTGGGAAAATCCTGCAGCTTTGGGTCTGCAGAATCAGTTCCTTCATGTGCTCTGGCAGACCACAGATCAGGTGGATGTTGGGGTGGGCCAACATATAACTCTTGTCTGGGTAGTTACAAGGAACCCCACCAGCTTCCCCTTGTCCTCACCACCAGGGAGAGCTCTTCTGCACTGTTCTGGTGAGTTCATACTTGGTAGTGATGAGCAGGGGGTGGGACCAGTTCTGCTACCTTGTCCTCAGAGTCAGATCTCCCACACCTACACCTTCAGGGCCAGCTCTACTATGTTGTTCAGGTGTGGCATAGGGGATACTCTCCCACATGCTGCAGCTCAGGGACAGTGCTCCTGCTCTTACATCATCAGGACCAGTTCTCCTACCTGCCTCAGGCATAAATTGAGGGGGAGGGGCAAAGAGGCTCTTTCTCCCATGCTGCCACAAGAGTAATGGGGACAGCTCTTAGATGCTCACAACTTTGGGCCTGGCTCACCCATACCTCCACTGATGAGGTTGACTCTATTGTCCTGGCCATAAGAAATATGGAGAGGCTGCTCTCCTAAATGTTATAATTGGTGACAGGCAGGGGCAGCTCTCGTGCCCTTTGACCTCAAGGTCAGTTCTCCCACCTGCCTCAGGCATTGATGGGTGTCTAATAATCTTTTTAGGTGTTTAAAATATATGCTATGTAAATATATAGAGAATTATAAGAATAACAATGTAAATTAGCATATGTATAGTCACCAGTCAGCAAGGAGATATATATATATATAATTGTTTTTACTTAATATCAAGAATAATTATTTTTCCAAGGTAAACATTTACTAAAGTGGAGACCAGGGCAGTATGAACCTCTCAATTCAATAGTACCTGTTAACTTCAGAAATCAGAACCTGATTATCATATTCCAAGAAGCATAGTAGGCATTCTACCTACCATTTTAAATGCATTTTAGTTCTAAAATTAAATGAAAATCCAAGTGTTGGATTTCATGGGTACCATGCACTTCCAAGTTCTTTCTATGAAATGTCCATTAAAGTGAAACATTTCTTGTATCTTTTGTCCCTGGACCAGTCAGCAGCCGCCTCTCCACAGAGCATTAGAGGGAGGTTAAAGATAAGCAATAGCCATCGAAGGAGTTATCCAGGAAGATTTTACCCTACTGTGATGAGAGAAGAAATATCAGCCAGGAGTCAGCAAACTCACTCCTATGAAGGAGTATAAGCCCACTATTTCTTACAGCCCTTAGCCAGCAGGTCTGGAAGAAGTGTGGGTGAATCCACAGGTCAGAACAGAAAAAGAAACAGAGAAGGAAAAGTGAATTATACCAGTCTAGCTACAGAGACCAGAGGGCTGGGAGGTTAAAGGTGTGTGGGCATGGCCACATGAGTACATCACTGTGTGTGCACAACTGTGGCCTTTTGTGAAGATCCGGAATTAGCTCATCCCGTGGTACATGTAACTACCGAAGAAATGGACGAACCTTCCATCAGTTTAGTTTTTATTTTTTAAATGATTGAAGTAATATGGCCACAACAAAAAGAAACACATGTTCAAAGACATTTATAACACAACATAGAGCTTCTTGTTCTTGTTGCTTTGACCCTACTCGCTTTCTACCAACAACTAGTATCTGTAGTTTATGAACCTTCTGGGAATATTCTGTGTCTGCACATATATAATATTAATACACAGGTGCACATCTGTACATGAACATACACATTCATCCACCCAAATGTGAACACACTATGTGCATTGTTCTGTTCCACCCTTGTCTTTCCTATCTTGCACATATTTCCTTATCATATTACACAAAGCTATCTCATTTTTCCAAACAAAGGCAAAATACCCTTAATATTTCCTCACAAAAGTGTAACATAACATCTTTATCTTCTTCCAATGGTGATCATTTGCTATGTTCACCATTTCCAAAAAATTTAATGGTAAATACCTTTGCTGTAAGTCAGAGGTGTGTTGAACAGTCTCAGCGGGAGTGGTGTCTCCCAGAAATGTGCACCACAGTGGCCTTAGTTCCAAGTGTTTCTGCAGTAAAAATACCAGAAGACCAAAGACTGCTCAGTGCACATTCTCAGATTAAATATCTCCAACATTAGAAGTGTTAATATGGATCAATTGCTGAATTATCTGAGAGTTTAGAGAAACAGAACCAATAAGACATACATACACACACACACACACACACACACACACACACACACACATGAGTATGGAGGCTGAGAATTCCCACCATTATCAGTCAGATAGCTGAAAACCCAGGAGAACCTATGAAATAGATTTTTTCTGAGAACCAGGGGAGTTGGTTGCAAAAAGCCTAGTCTGAGTTCAAAGCCAAGTCTGAAAGAGATCAGCATTCCAGACTGAAGTCAGCCAGGAAGAGACCAGGACTCCTTATTCAGTATATTATTCCATAAAGGTTTCCATGGCCTGGAAAGGGCCCACCCACACTGCCAAAAGCATCCTGCTTTATTTAGTCTCCTGATTCCAATATTCATTTTCTTCAGATGCACCCTGCCAGACACACCCAGAACAGCACTCAGCCAAGGTGCCTAGTCAAGTTGACATGGAACCATTGTAGAGTTATTCTTCCATCCCTTTAAAGAACAGATTCTGCTTCTTTCCTAGATCCAGCTTACAGCCAGAATAGAACCTGTACCTCTGTCCTGTTGCAGGCATGAGGACTCCACTGCTTGGGGACATGAGCACACTGGGTTTCAGTTTTAGGTTCTTGGTCTTTTGGAACTACAAGATTTTATATTCTACCCTTTGAAACACTCATTAATATTTTATAGTAGTATCATCCCCCAGCTGTTGCCACACTGCTGCCTTTGAAAAGTCAGATTCAACCTTTCTTTGACATGTGTAATCCTGCAAACATTGATGGTCATTTTGTATCCAAAGGCTTTGGGATCAAACCTTTAGGGACATTCTTTCTCCTGTCATCTGCTTTTAGTTCATCAGCAGATTCCAAAGGCATCCTTGATGGGTTTGGTCCTCTAATGCTCATTCAATCTCATTTACAAATGAGACAAGTGGCCTTTGATCACAAACTCTTTGCAAAACTCTGCCGCACTCTGTCCAATCTGCTGTTTCCTTTGTACTCAGAAAGTAGTAGCTGCACTGGAGACAGCTTGACCTTACCGTGAGAAATAGCATTTTATCACGAAACTTGGCAAGGCCTTCAATTTCCTCCCATCTAATATCTGTCAGTCATTCTCATTGTCCAGGAAACATTTTCTCCACTCTCCATGTGAAAGCTGTTATCTCTTGTGCCAGATACTACTTCTCTGGGACCAGATCATCCTCATCACATAGTTCAATCATGTTTCGTGGCTGGATCCCTGTGGAAAACCAATTGTGCGCTTCAAAGTGTGGCTGGAAAGTCTGTGGTGCGATACAAAGACACTGGGTCCCCCACATATACCATTAAGTCACTCTCCAGTCCTCTTAAATTGTGTGCCAATCACTCTGACCCTGTCATACTCAGTGAGCATGACAGAAGCTGAAATGAAAGGAACACATCCTGTTTACTGAATTGTCTCGCTGAGCGCTGTATAGTCATAACCCTTTTCCACAAAGACAAGGCAGTTGGATTAATATAGTGAGGACCAGCAAGCTCTAGAGTGTCAGAGCTGGTACAGGGAAGTATTTGCCTAGTAATTATTTTACCAAAATATAATTTGCATATTAGTACAAAGCAGAAGTGACTAGTTAATGGGTTTAATAAGTGCATCTGTCTATGTAACCACAGCTACCAGTACCAGCCAAAATACAGGACATTTCTCACATGCTCTCTTTTCCCTCAACAGTGGCTCTATGATCTCTGATTAGTATCTTTGTCACCAAGATCACCAAGTGATCTTTCACCGAGGTGAATACACCATTGTTGGTGGAGAAGCCATGTTGAAAAGAGAGCACCTAGCTCCAGGCAGCAGGCAAGTAGTTTATTGGAGCCAATGTCTGCAGTTATTAAAGGACATGAATGAGGAGACAGCCTGTAAAAAAAATTAATTGCATTAGCTAAAACTTTAATTATAATCAATTGCAATAACTGACTGTATTTCTGTGTGCATGCATGTGAGGCTTTGTGCACACATGCCACTTTGTACATGTGGCAGTCAGAGGCCAACTTGCAGTGGTCACCATGACTTCTGGGGTTTGAAGTCAGGTTGCCGGTCTTGGCGGCAAGCGCCTCTATCTTCTATGCCCACTCTCTGGCCCAAAGACCCAGATTCTAAAGGTGATAAATTTGCTTTTGATTCCCCGTGTCCACTTGTTCTGAGATCTTTCTGTCTGTCTGGGAGGTATTATTTGCCACAGTGAGAGGCCTGAGAAAAGCCTGTGACCAGTGCACTATTGCAGATGAGCGTGCCTGCACTTGCCTGTATCCAGGACAATTCATGGCTTCAATGAGACGGGGCACGTCGATGTGGAGCTAAAGCAGTTGCATAACAATAACTGAAAAAAGGAAAGGACTCACCATTCACTCAGAAATGAATCAAGATAGGGACTTTGTGCTTTCTAATGGGTGTCCTGGCCTCCTTCCCACAGCATGAGTGGATATGATGATATATTGTATATTTAATTAAGTTTGCCTGAAAACCAGAGGGCAGAGCCAAGCCATGAATTTAGCCATGAAGATCAGGGAGCATGACCCATGCCCTTAATCCCAGCACTCAGGATTGGGAGGCTGAGGTCCCTCTGGATCTCTGTGAGTTCAAGACCAAACAGAGCCAGGCATTGGTGGCACACACCTTTAATCCCAGCACTAGGAAAGTTGAACCAGGAAGTGACATAAATGGATGGAGAAAGATAAGTCAAAGAAAGCTGAGTTCAGCCTTTTGCCTGACCCCCTTCCCTTTCGGCTCTGGACTCAGGCATTCAGGCTGAAGATTCCTGGGGACAGGATAGGTAAAACGTGGTGAGACATGACTGTGGCTTGTTCCTCTGTCTCTCTGATCTTTCCGTTTTTTTTTCCTCAATATCTGACTCCAGGTTTTTATTATAAGACCAAGTAGAATTTGTACAAAAGTAGGGGCTGTCCTATTTTGAGAGCATGAACTAGGTAAGTGCCTTTGCTTAAGCTGTGTGGCCTGAGAGGGCAGCTGGAGTTGCATTCATTTGTAGTACACCTTGACGTGTCATTGGGCTTGCTCTGGTATTCTTTTCTAAACTGTCTTCTTGGTTAGTAAGGATGCCCCTGTAGTACTACCTAGGAGATGATAAGAAATGAAAGCAGTTGAATTGAATGAAAGAAACCAAATTAAGCTCCGCACATATGATCCTGAACATGATATGAAGGTTTAGGAAAAACTCAGAACTATCCAACTGTGTGTTACTGGACAGGCTGGGTCCATCCACAGAGCAGACTCTTGCCAGCTTAAGGCCTCCTTTCTCTTCACTTTGGACCAGCCAACAGATACTTCTGGACAAGGAACTGCAGTGTAGTCCTTAGTTCTATGGGCAACACACCAAACGCAGAATGACCTTGGCCAACACCCAGCAGCAGTTCTCGAAATGCCTTAGTCATTTCTGAGCTGGGCTGAGGCCAGAGACAAGCCTAGCCCTGACACTTGGAAATCCTGAGGCTCAAGAGTCTTGATTGTGAACTTCTAGATCAGCCCTCTCCTATTTTAAAGCAATACGCCTAAGGTCAGAAGACTCAGTCTTCATCAGAGCAGATCATATAGCAAGCAATTTCACAGGCAACCAGATAATAAAGGCTTTGAGAAGTTTCTGGGCTACTGACTTCTGCATCAAGTTTGTGGTTTTGCATGGTTAGTGAAGCATAGAATCTGGTCACCCTTGTCTCAATAGCATTAGTCTATAATGGTATTGGAATGTCAAGACATAGTGTTTCTCAGAACCCAAAAGAAGCAGAAATGGCGGTCAGGTTGTGTTTGCTCACTCTGAGATCAGGAGACAGAGTTGAGTCTTGGGAGGTGACTGCCAAGCTTGAGGCTCAGATAACTTTACAAAAAGCTAAACGTCCTCCTACTCAAATCACTGATCCAAGGAGCCACTGTGAGCTACAGTTCTGATGAGATAAGAGAGCACTCTATCTCAGCCTCAAAGTGAGTGCTTATTCTTAAAAGGACTGGGGCTAAGGATGTAGGCCTGAGGTGGAACCCTGGAATTGCACACAGGTTCAAGCCCCAGGGTTTGATTCCAACTATGGCAGTGAATTTAAAAAAAAAAAAATCCAAATCTTTTCATAGTTTTCCAAACTAAGACTATTCATTTTTGACATGGTAACATCTGAAAATATTCACTTGAGACTAATTCCTTATTTTGATATCTCCTCCAAATTATTGCTTCCTGGGGCTCATGGCAAAAAAGCATGAGATCCCTGAACCTCCCTTGCCCCTCTGGTCTACTTGGTTGCAGCCATCTCTCCTCACAATGTTATTGCTTGAAAAAGCTTGCAGTGGTTCATAGGAAGAAACTTCTCTACCCAGAGGTATCCTGACCCAGGTATGGTCACTGCAGTGGCCATCACAAGAGATTTGACCTCTTAGTTATCACTTCGACCCTTGATATTGGGAGTTAGAGAAAAGGCTTCAGTGAGACCCCCAAATTCTTTAGATACCAGGAGACCCAAAGCAAAGGCTGAGCTATTTTAAATTTAGTGATAGATGCCAGAGGAATCATATACAAAGAGCCCAGAATAATTCTAGTAGTCATGGGCCAACTTAAAGCTTTCCATTTTTTTATTTCCAAGTCATAAGCCCACATGGCCCTAAGGAAACCTCAAAACATAGGACTGGCCAGGCCAGAGTTTTCCTTCTGCAAACTATGGTTAGACCTGAGCCTTTCAGAGAGAGGAGAGATGGGGCACAAAGGCAAGCTTTGCCTGAAAAAAGCCTCATCCTCCATCCCAGCTGAGACCAACTTCATGGATCTCGGACGCTGGCTTTTCATTTCACTGGCTTCATGAGAGGGAGGAAATGGCAAAAAGCTATTTTTGCTTGCTTGCTTTTTATCTGAGGACAGTGATCAACCCTTGAGTTTCAATCAATCTTTAGGTCTCAAACAACTCACACAGGGGCCCTGGGAGATCTATTTTCTTTCCAGATTCCAGATCTTGCATGCCCCTTCTCAAGAAACTGTGTGTTCATTGCTTCTGAAAAATATGTTCCCTATTTCAAAGGACCATAATATTTTTTCCAGAGAAGAACCCTCCTTCCATATTTGATGTCTGTCATTAAGCAGTCTAGATTACATGGAAATCTCACTAATTTTGAGAAATGAAAGCCCAGTGTCAAACCAGGATAAATTCTGAGCTGCATTTGTTGTTTTTAGTATGTATTCTAGTATTTTTTGATAATATTGTAAAATATCTAAAAGGCCTTCCTTTATTCTCCAAAATCCTGGGTTATTATGGTTTTTTTTTTAAATTGAGACAAAAATACAGAAGAGTGTAAAGCATGACAAACAGCATATACTTACGAGTTTCATTTTAAGTGAAAAATAAAATATTACAGATTCAAACAAAATCCTCTTTATTTACCTCCCATTCTGCCACACAGCTAAGGCAATGAATGTCCATATATTCTTAATGCATTTGTGAATCCTGTTTTCATGTGTTGCTATTGTCTTCATGTATAATCAAAAGACACTATAACAATGTGTGTTTTATGTGGTCACAGGAACAAGGTCTCCCACAAATTTTGCACCTCTTATCTCAAAGTATCCTTTTGTGATATTGCCTAATATTTCAGCACATATATACAGCGTGCACATACCAAATGCCGACTCCCTTCCCGGCTTCCAGAGGTCACTGGTCTATACTCCTGTCTACCCTTTTGTAACATTTACATATAAGCAGGAATTCAATGCTTATCTTTTGGAACCTGCTTTATTTTGTTCAATACAATGTCCTCTTATTCAATCCATTTTGCCACAAGTGACATTTTCATTCTTTAAGGCTTAACAATATTCCTTGTACATAGATGTTCTATAGTTTATCTACCAACAGGAAGATAGACAGGTAGGCTAATTTCATATCTTACTTGTCGTGAGCAGTACCATTGTTCCTGAGGCCTGCTTTTCATTTTGACTTTTTCATCTTTCCTGCAGAAGCTTTTCCTAAAAAAATCTTTTGAGTGAGCGTCAGCTAGCTAGCTCTGTTGGGCTTTAGATTTATTTAAGTGTATTTATATTATCTCTCATCTTGAACAGTTACTTTTCTGGAGCTTAAGTTCTACCCATTCTTTCTTTGTCTCAAACACTTTGGAAACAGGTTCCTAGTGTTTGTTGCTTCCAAGGAGAAGGTTTGCTGTCTGTCTAAACTCAAGACTTCTCTTTTGAATCTGTTATGCTTTCTCTCTGTCTGTGCTTTCAGAAAGAACTCTTAATCTCTTTTCACTAAAATGTATCTGTGTTGAGGAATGTTTTTATCCTGATCATGACTCATTGTGATAAAAAAAACAACTTAGGTGTTTTCTTTGGTTTTGAGAAATATATATTCTCAAATATACATTCTCTTAATATATTCTCTTCTGTGTTCTGGATTCTGACTGTAATCCACTACCTCATCCTGTTTCGACATTCCACATCTCTTGCTCTTGGACTGATTTCCTCCTTGCTCTGGGTTCTGTGGCTGTGTGCTGCTTTTTTTCAGTGTCAGTGAGTTTACTTCCATTTCTCTTGGTTCCTTTTCAAGTCCTATTATAATCGCTTCGTGATCTCCTCTGGGCTAATTTATGCCCCTTCTTTTTCCAGCAGAGATATTATCTTAGAAACATTCTAACACATGCAATTCTTTGTCTCTAATGCCCTATCGCCGTCATTATAGGATGATTGGCAGTGTCTTTTAAAAAGATACTGATTAATCTTTGTTATTAAGTTAAACCTATTTTTTGTTGGTTTGGTTTTTAAATTCCATAGGGAAGCAAGGCAGAAGCTCAGGTCCCTTTGAGTGTATGGCAATCAGGCTCACAGTGTAAGATAGAATCAAAAAGAATGATGTCGTTAGCCTAGAGAAGGCAGCTGTAAGCTCACCACTGCAAGGCCTTGGTCATAGACAGGCCTAATTGCACTATGTATGGCCTTCAGAGCCACACCTGTTCCCACACCTGCTGTTTTCGACATTGTGAAATTCCTAATAAGCTTTAAACAAAGAGCTCTTTTTCATTTTGAATCAGGCCTTGAAAATTATATAGTTGGCCCTATATTAGGAGATGTCTAGAGGAGACAGAAAAAAGAAATAGAAGCAAAACTAAATTGTGTTGATATCATAGCGTTGTAGGTAGAAGGGATTATAGAAGCAGAAGAGACCCTGAGTGAGACTGGCAGAGAAAGAAATTAATTTGAATTAATTTAATTAATGTGAATTAAAAAGAGCACAGAGGAGGTGTGTTTAGAACAGTTTAGATTCTTGGAGAGGAATTTGGTTTCCTCTCCACCACAAGGAGACATATGAAAGAACCAGACAAACTCTTAAATAAGAACATTTACTTTCAAAGAGATATAAAAACAGTAGGATTTTCAACTTACATTTGACGCAAGTAAATAAAACATATAATGTAAAGAAATGTCTATTAGCATCTGATTTTCATCAATAGTCCACATTCATATACAGATAAGATGAAAAACTCAAACTTTAAGTCAAATCCAGTAAATTTGGTCTCATGTAAACAGCTGCCTTAAGTTTAATTTTTTACCTTTTTTATTTTAACCTGCTCAGTTCCCCACATTTCTCATGTTCCCTGTGTTCTCCAAGGTGGTATGTGAGTGTTAAGAGGATCATCAATAAGTCTTGTGGTGACTGATGAAGCAAGAATCTCCTGTTTTCACGGGCTCTATGAACCGTTCTGAGTCTTCACTGGCTTCTACTATAATGGAAATCTGTGATTTCTGGTCCACCTATTCCTGGTCCACTTGTCATTATACAGTGAACTGTTTATCTCTGATGCAGTATGGCTTGCTCCCTGACTCAGTTCAGTCTAAGCTACCCCACTGTTCTCCATTAGTGTTCCTTCCTCACCCCCCAACTTCTCACCCCCTCCCGACATTCTCTAGAACACAGGGCTGTCCTTGTAGCTTCTGGGGTAGAGCACCTTTTTCTTGCCAACACAGACCCAATAGAAAAAATACAAACTCCAGTGCCTGCCTTCCAGGGAAATCTAAGGCTAGAACCAACACAGGAGAGTTCTGTGATATCTTGGTCTGTCCCTAGAATGGGTTGTTTATTTCTGCCATGCTGGCGCTCTATGGTGGCGTCTCCATTTATTTTTTTTAAGCAGTTTGAAATATGCCCCCTTATTTTATTTAGCATTTCTCAGTGCTTAAATATGATACTCGTTCTCAATTTTGTCTTGAAGATCTGGAATCTAAATTCTGCTAGTAACATATGCTAAAACCCTTTTTCTGAGGGATTTCCACAAGTTACTTGAACTTTTATTAGAAATGAGGTACTGACCTTAGGGAGCCACTCTGCTTCTATGTCTAGCTGTGTAGAATGAGGAAAAATGCTAGAGATGTTGGTAGCCATCTTGGATTATGACCATGAAGATGAAGAACCTTGATCCTTGATGACACTTTGAAGGCACCATACTAGCCCTAGATGACCTACTTATAAACTGTCAAGCTGAGAGCCATGGTGTACCACCTCATTGCACTTGAGCCTGGAGTGCAATAGAGCACCACAAGGGGGCGCACTTGGCTGAAGAAATTACATATTATGGCAGCCAGAAGAAAGATAAAGGGACTAGGCTCCAATAGCTCTCTCCAGTGCTTGTCCCTAATGTCCCAACTTCCTTCCTTTAGCCCCACCTCCTACAAGTCCTACTGCTTTATAGTTGTGCTGCAGCTGAGGCCAAGACTCCAACACACAGCCTTCAGCCGCACTCCAGAAACAAACTCTTCTTAAGATTTATTTTTATTTTATGTATACGGGGCATGTGTTTTACCCATGTACGTCTGTGCACCACATGCATGCAGTACCCATAGAGGCCAGAAGAGGGCATTACCTTTCCTGGAACTGAAGTTAGCAGATGACTGTGTGTCCCTGTGTATGTGGGTGCTGGGAATCAAATCCAGGCCCTCTGGAAGAGCTTATAGTGCTCTTAACCACTGAGCCATTGCTCCAGATCCCTGAAATTCTGTTTATTTGTTTTTAAGTCAAAGACATGTTTTAAATGGACAGACAAAATTGTATTTATTGTGTGAAGCACATGTTTAAAAATGCATATATTGTGAAACAGCTAGATCTATTTAGTTAACAGGAATTAGCTCCCAGAGTTATAACCTTTAAGATCACTTAAAATATGTTTTCCTAGTGTGTTTGGGGTACTGCTACATATTGCTCTAACCATGTTTCCACATTACATGATAGAACCTTCTAACATTTTTGATCTTGATATGCATTTAACATATTCATCCAAGCATTCCTACTCATTTGTCTGAGAAACTGCAGAACTCTGGAATTTCTCTTGTTGTTTTGAGACAAGGTCTCACTATGTAGTCCTTGCTGTCCTAGAACTAGCTCTGCAGACCAGGCTGGCCTCAAACTCAGAGATCCACCTGCCCCTGCCTCCTCAGTACTGGGATTAAAGGTGTGTGCCATCACGCCTGGTTTTTTGTTTTATTTTATTTTTTGGTTTTTTTCCCCCAGAACCCTATACTATCTTTAGGTGAATAATAAAAGGTTGACAAACGCTTTGCATTATTTTTGAAACATTTTCCTTTATTTTGGAATGCATCTTCTATGGAGAGCCTTACGAACAAGAAGCACTCAAGGTGAGGCTATATATTGTAAATGTGCCTGACACTCCACTCAGCTGTCCCTAGAATGGCTAATGAGCCACACTGAAATTTAATTAAAGATGAAACTCATAAATAGTTAGGTTTCAAGCTTGCCAGGTAGTTATTCTCAAGGCTTTTATTAGGATAAAGGTATAAATACATAAAATATATACCCAAACCCTACCACAGAGTTGATTCCTTTACCTGATTTTCATGCAGTCAATATTATCTAAGAGATGACTAGTGTTAAGGGATGGTGTAAAGTTACATTTTAGCACACACTCAAGTGCACTAAAGCTAATCTGGAAGTGTAGATTCTTATCCTTCACTTTATATGTAGTTTGCACACACAACATATTTACATCCTCTAGTTATTTTGATTCACCTGCTCTGAAGTTGAGCCCAAGAATATGCTTCATACTAGATATATCACTATAAGAAGTGATCTAGGGCCTGGAGAGATGGCTCAGAGGTTAAGACATCCTGAGTTCAATTTCTAGTAACCACATGGTAGCTCACAACCATCTATGATGACATCTGGTAACATCTTCTGTATACTGTATAATAATAAATAAATCTTTTTTTTTTAAAAAAAGGAAGTGATCTATATACTTTAAAGACCTTTTCAACAATGACGCCAGGAAATCCCTTCCATTACTAGGAGCACCAGAGAAGCTGACCAAGGATGGTACAGAGACAGTCAATTCTGCATCATTCCATGGGTGGATTGACGTCTTGTAATTATGGATGTAAAGTAATGGACACCCTTATGAATAATGGATATATTTTAGGGATTATTTAAGTATTTTTTTTCTTCTCTTTAAATCAAGATGCCATATGGCTCCCTATCCTTTTAATCAATGATTTTCAATGCTTCAGGGGCAGGACAGTCACTGGCTAGAACACCAAAGTCATTGCTCAGCTTTGACTGTCAACTGAAGCTTTTTATGTATCATATCCCCAGGGGGAAAGAGCTGTTGAAAGCCAGCCTGCATCAAGAGAGAAAAGGAATTTCTAAATTTCCAAAGCTTCTTTTATATATCATTCATTTCTAATCTTATTGGATTCTTATTAGAAAATGAAGCCGAGAAGAACTCAACTCTTCATATTTCCTTGCGCATTTTTTTACAGCCAAGTACAAGCTGCATTCATGTTGTGTGTCTTTCCCTCACTGAATGTCAAGTTCTCTGACTAGTAAAACAACGAGGCTGATTGTAATGTCCAGCTCTTCTGAGTCTGTATGCATTTTCTGCCTTCTAGATCTCACTGCTTTGAAGGAAATATCGTAGACCCTTTGAATTTTAGTTGTTCTTTTAGGATATTGACTATTCTTTTTAAATTTAAATTTCATTTTTATCAAAGCAATATTATTTTGTAGCTAAATTGTTCTCTGGTACTTAAGACAACAAGAAAAAACAAAATAAAACACCCCCCTCAAAATACCAACCACATAGTCCCCTGTCCCATTTCTTCATGGCTTAAGTCAACTTCTTTAATTCCTTTTTGTCATTATGTTTTGGTGATTACCTCTATATTTCAAAACTGTATGTAACTTTGGCTTTTAAAATATAAATGTTATTACTGAACATATCATTTGATAAATGACCTTGAAAGTAAATGAAATAAATATCTATATTCCAACCTAGTATGTTTATTATTAACAAAGGGGGAATTTTAAAATCCGAGGGCCCTATTTCTTTCTTTCTAGGCCAAAACCCAGTCACTGAATAGTGAATGTTAGATACAATATGATGTAATAGATAATATGAAGTAAATATCATTCCAGTGAAAATACTGTCATTCTAATGGAAAAGCTAGATAGATACGAAATAAGTGTGGAATGTACATGTAAAATGATAAGAAAATATTATGGAGAGAGAAGAAAAGCAAGGGAGTAAATGGGCTGGGAAGGCAAAGCTTCAGATGGTCTGTAATTTTAACTAACATCATTATAAGGGCACCCAATATTAAGGAAATATGCGAACCAATGTCTGAAGTCATTGGAAACCAAGTAAGAAAAGCCGAGTGGTGGAGGGGCCATGACCGGAAATAGCTCAGAGGAGGCCAAGGCCCTCGGTGGGAAGGATGAGAGCATTGGCGAGGACTCGAACACACGCTGGCATCTACTCTAAAATGAAAGCCTGGATAAAGGAATGATCTACTCTGACATTGTTTTAACCTGTTGTATTGAGAACAGACTGGGGAGAGACAAGTTTGGAAATTTGAGATGGAGGCCAGTGTCAGAATCCAAAAGAGACACAAGTCAGATTTGAACCATTTTACCAAAGTAAAGGCAGAGAGAGTGTGGATTCTGGACACACTCTGAAGGCAGAGTTCACAGGATTTACTTGCCAATCAAAAAGGAAGACAAGGACTATTTATCTTAGGAAGTAGGATCCAAGCACTATTTCTTGCCATGGGAAAGGTGGGAAGAAGGCCTGTGGGGATGGAGGATTCAGCATGCAAATGCAGGTTTGAGATGCTTCTAGACGTTCAAATCTAGAGTTCACAGACATTATGACCCAAAGAACTTGGGAGTTGTTAACAGAAATGGTATTTAAAGTCATTGCCTCTGCCTCCCCAGTGCTGGGATTAAAGGCATATGCCACCACACCCGACTGTTTGGTATTTTTGCTTTTGCACAAGGACTTACTGTGTACTCACTGGCTGGCCTGGAACTCACTAAGAGCATTGAGCTGACCTCCAGTTCATAGAGTTCCTCCCGCCCCTGACTCCCCAGTGCTGGGATAAAAAGCGTACGCTATCACACCTGGCACTTCTTGTTCTTAAATGAAACTTTCTATGAATTTTTGGGGATTTGATGAGTTGAGGAGCTTTCCAGTATTGTACTTTGATTAGGCGCATCTGGGATCCACTGCCCATCAGCTCTTGACCTACAACTAGATGTCACCAAAGCCTAGATTCACAGGACCTGTGGGTCGATGGCACTAAATATGGAGGATCTTCACCTTTATTCTGGCCTGGTATACATAGTGAGCAGGCCACCAGTGAGTATACATGAGTCCTTGTTTCAAAAGCACAGGCTCAGGAGACTCCTGCCTGCTCAAGCAGGGGAAATGGAGACAAAGCACAGTGGCTTTCCCATTGTCCTGTGAGCAATGAGGACCCTTCCCTGTGGAATGAAGATGGTGGCATTTGAAAATCAGGGACAGCCAGGAGCATGTAGAGTCGTATTTCCATTTTACTAGAGCCCTGGCAGGTGGTGTTACCTTAGACCGGAGTCAGGTGGTGTCTGGCTTGGACAATTATTACTCCTGGTGTCTCAGTCTATTGGAGAAGCTATAATACAAAATATTCTCCATGGAGCAGCTTATAAACAGTGGGGTCTATGTTTTGGAGATGGATTCAAGGTCAAGGTGTTTGCAGTCTGGATGCCAGGTATGGACTTTCTGGTATATAAGAAATGCCTTCCTGCTCTGATCTCATAGGGTGGAAGTGGTCTGGAATCTGCCTTTTACAAGGGCACACATCTGTCATGACTTAATAATTTCCCCAAGTTCCATGTGATTCCCCATTAGTGTTGAGGTGCCAACACTGAAAGGAAAACATTCAGATCAGGGCTCTGAAGTTTCTCCAGCTCAATCCCGAGGAGTTACAATAAAGAGAAGAGAGTATAGAGTTAAAGCAACAGCTATTTAGCACATGTCCACAAAAATGATTGCTATTTCAACAGAAACGATGAGACTACCAATAGTCTGCACTAGTAGTTTTCAAAAACTTTTTTTTCAAAAGTGGAAAATGTGATTTAGATGAACAGCTTTGAATACAACTATGTATCAGAATGCCCTGCAGGGCTTGTTAAACATATGTACCCTGGTTTCAGTTCTGGGCATTCCAATTCACTACCCCTGAGATGGAGAGTGGATGCTAATCTAGTTTAAGTTCTATTGGTGATGCAGATGTAAAAACTGGTAGATCTAAGCCTTGGGTGCATGTGAAAATATTGAGTTACTGGGAAGCCTACAGAACATCCAGATGCCAGAACTACAGCTTGGGTCAATTGAATCAGAATTCCCAGTTGGGTAGGTACTGCTCTCTAGAAAACTCAACCTGGAAGTCTAATGTACTTCTGAAGGTGGGGCACTCTGATTGATACTATCATCTAAAGTGCTTATCAAAACCTCCAGTCTCCAGCCCCTACTGATGTCATTCTGAATCAAGATCTCTTTGCATTGAAGGCCCAGGAATGTGTACCCTAGAAAAGCCCACAAGTGCTCATGTGCAATCAGTTTTGAAAATTGCAGTTTCAGATTAATAATCCCCAAATTTGGTTGCATGCTGCTGGAGTCATGTAGGATAATTTTTAAATACTGATAGCCTGGTCCCTGGCTGCTCTGATTGAGTTGTAATGGTATGTGGCCTGCTGATCATTTCTTAAGGTCGCCAATAACTTACAAAGTTTGAGAAGCAAAGCTACCCAGGCTGGTAGCATTGATGTCATGTCCTGGAAACTTGCTGAAATGCAGATTCCTAGGCTACACCCTACGCTTGCTGGAGCAGAGTCCCTGGAGGTGGAAACCAACAATCTATGTCTTAACAAGCCCTCCAGGGCATCCTGAGCCTCAACCTTGCTCATTAGCACTAATCAATTAGAAAGGATTAATGGATCCCATTAGCTAGATGACACTTTCAGTCAAGGAGCTTAGCACAGGTAATTTCAGTGGAACCACTGGGGAAAGGATGGTAAGATTCAAGAGAGGCACTCACTCAGTACAAGATCAGTCTCAGGCTGTGTGGAGTGTATGGAGGAAAATGAGCTCTGAGGTCCCCCACCCCCACCCCATGCATAGATTCTACCAAAAGAGCACCAGACTTCCATCAATTAGAACAAGGCAAGTGCTTTTGACAGCTGTTCTTTACGTTTTGGAGAAATGATTTCTAGTGATTACTGGTGATGTCCTGTTAAAATTCATGTTCCTGCCCTGGACACCACTATATTCAGCTTCTTTGAGTTTGGGGTGGACACTAGGGAATAGCTTTATTTTTTCTTTTTTCATTTATTTATTTATTTATTTATTTATTTATTTATTTATTTATTTGCCTTGGTATTTGCCTGGAACTACAGACAGTTGTGAGCTGCCATGTGGGTGTCTGGATTTGAACCCCGGTCCTCTGGAAAAACAGTCAGTGCTTTTAACCACTGAGCCATTTCTCTAGCCCAGGGAATAGCATTTTAAACAACGCACCCATTCTACTGTGAGTTAAGTGACAGGCAAAAACAATCAGAAAACAAACAAAATCCTCCGATGTTATGGGTTTATTGCTTTGTGGGAGGAGCTTGGAAGTCCTTCAGATTTCAGCCCACTTTAGCAGCAAAAGGTCGGAAGTCCTCTATCAGTATGTGAGTATCAAGCCCGGGTCATGAGTGTAAAGTCACTTGGCTAGGCTCAGCTCTTCTATCAGCTTCTGGAGCATGGTTTTGCTGCCAGGGAGAAGACTCTTTTGTCTTGGGCTTTTCCCGTTGCCTTGTCACATTGCTGTCTGGCTTTGAGACTCCACTGTGGCAACCCCGTCCTCTCTTAGGAACCTTTACTATAACGAAAAGTCCAATTTGCTTTACCTGACCCCGAGTGGCAAATTATGGGACCACTAGAGCCTTCAAGATCCTTTCCTAACCGAAATCCAAAACGCTTCACATATTTGGCCTCTAGGCGGCGCTAGCCTTCAGGAAAACAAGGCTGTTTATGTAACAGATTGGCAGTTTAAGCCTCTGTATAAATGTCATTCTTTAAAAATAAAGAAGAAATCTCAGTTAACTCAAACAGGAGCAAATTAAAAAGTAGAGCGAAACATCTATTTCACGAACACAATTCATCCGCTGTCTCTGGTACTTCAAATTGATACCTTTTCTCCAAATGATAACTGGCACCCTCCCACCGGCTTTAGCTGCGCCTTGACAAAACAACAGATCAATCCACTCACTTCAGTGAAGAAGAAAAAATCCAGTCAGTTAGAAGCAGCTTCGTGTGACTCATACACCTGGAGACAGAATGATTCCTAAGCCACCAAACACAAAAGCCAAGCCACTTAAATCACGACTGACGTGTTAAGATTATCCCCAAAACGTATTTAGGAAGTTTTGTATGGAGACCTTCCACTGTTCTAAACTTGATTCTCTCTCTTTGTGAGCTCACCGGGAGGGTCCTCGAAATACCAATTTTCAACAGTCTTAAGGGGATATCTATAACACATAGAGCCTTCTTATCACGAGGGCTTTGAGCAGTCTGAGATCTCAATGTCGGCTTCAAGAAGGAATCACACAGGGCTTTGGAAAATCCCAAGGCTCAGGCACAACCCAGACCAATTAAGTGAGGGCCCAGAGGTGGATTCCCGGATACAGGCTTCTGAGCCTCCACTATTGTTCAAAGCACCTTCAGTAGTACAAAAGTAGGGATTTAAAATTTTTCTTTTATTTCTGAGACAAGGTCCCTCTCTACTGTAGCCTTTGCTGTCCTGGAACTCACTGTGTAGACCAGGCTGGCTTCCAACTCACAGAATTTCACCTGCTTCTGCCTCCCAAGTTCAGGAATTAAAGGTGTAGAGCAGGAAACTATGGCTCCTGGCCTAAAGTGAGGCTGTGCAGGGCTGCTGGCTCCTTCCCTCTCCTCACAGGTCTTTATCTCTGAAGATCAATCTTTGTTCTCTGAGACTGAATGAAGACAAGGTTCCAGGTCTCACTCTGCCCACCCCCTTCCCCCATGTCTGCTCCAAACTGACTCATTCCTAATGGGCCAACTCCAGGATCTTACTCCATTTATTTTGGACTTGCCACATCTGGTCCCCAAGTATTGGGACTTCTTACACAGTGACAAAGGGATCAATATAAAAGGTACTTCATAAAATTACTTTTCAAAGATTAATCTAGTGATTAAGTACTTGTCTTGTGTCTTAATGACTTTTCTATTGCTGTGATAAAATTTACATGACCACAGCAACTTAGAAAAGAACGCATTTATTTAGAGGCTCATGGTTCCTGAGAGATCATAACTGTTAAAGAGAGGACATGACAGCAGACACACAGGGATGGTGTTGGAGAAGTAGCTGAGACCTTTATGTCCACAGGCATGAGGCAGAGAAAAAGCTAACTTCGAATGGCTTGGATAATTTGTTTTTTTGTTTTTGTTTTTGTTTTTTTTTTTAAAAAAAAAAACTTTATTTATTTATTTGCCTTGGTGTTTTGCCTGGAACTGGAACTACAGACAGTTATTAGCTGCCATGTGGGTGTTGGGAATTGAACCGGGGTCCTCTGGAAGAATAGACTGTGCTCTTAACCGCTGAGCCATCTCTCCAGCCCCAGCTTGGATAATTTGAATCTCAAAGTCCAACTCCAGTGACACACCTTCTCCAACAAGGCCACACATCCTCATTCTTCACAAAGAGTTTCACTGACTGGTGACCAAGCTTACAAATATACGAAGTTGGGTGTTTAAGAACACTGACTGGGTTTGAGAGATGGCTCAGCAGTTAAGAGCACTGACTGCTCATCTAGAGGACCAGAGTTCAATTCCCAGCACCCACATAGCAGCTAACAACTGTCTGTAACTTCAAGATCTGGCACCTTCACAGACATGCAGGCAAAACACCAATGCACTTAAAATAATTAAAAAAAAAAAAAAAAAGGTGTTTTTTGTTTTTGTTTTTTTGTTTTTTTGTTTTTATTTTTTTTTTAATTTTTGTTTTTAAGAGCACTGACTATTGTTCTAGAGGACCCAGGTTCAATTCCCAGCAAATGCATGGCAGCATTCCAGAGAATCCAACATCCTCACACAGACAGTAGGCAAAACACCAATGCATATAAAATTTAAAACACTGTTACAAAACAAATATATGAGCCCACGGGGACCTATGGGGGGCATTCTCATTCAAACTACGATATCTACAATGCATAAGGACCTTGGCACTGCACAGAAAGAAAAAAGAGCCACGAGCAAGCTCTGGAAAGCTGTGCTTTATTGAGCTGAGATTGGGGACATTGATTGAGTCCAGTACCTCCAATATGAGTCGATAACCCAGAAAAGCAGATGTGACTTACCCCAGGTCACTCAGTTGGGCAGGAGAAGAGCTGTAATTAGAACCCAGTGTTATGACTCATGGAAAGTGGTCACCCTATGGATAATCAGCTTTTGTGTTTCATTATTTTTTTTTAAAAGAAGACACTCAGATAGCAACTTGACAAACAAAGCCCCCACTCCCTTCCCTCCTTTTTATGACAGGTATTTTAGTCACATCAAGAAAGATAATGGACACAGTCTCCCACACTCTGCTCTCTCAGTATTTGGATACTGGAAAAATAGTGAAGTTTCTGGAAAAGTCACACCCGGGTTCTAGCTACCCCTGGAGCACACATTCCATCGGATTTGGGGTCTTGGGAAAGTTCTTTCCTCTTCTTAGAGCTTTGGCTTCCTTTCCATTCCAGTGAGGCGACACTTGTCTCACAGTCACAGTGAGAGACAGTGCTACTGTTTATAAAAGATGAGGCCACACTATGAAAGGCATGGAACACACCGAGTGAGCACTCAACGCCGGTCACTGCAGCTGCCATTACTATGACTGCTAAGCAATGAATACAATGGGCAGAGAGGTCTGCCACATTACTGTAGTTTGACCTAAAGGAAACTATCTCAGCTTATCAGAGAAAATACCCAAAGTTTTTCATTAAATATATTTTTCTGAGTATGATGGAAATATATATCATTCTAGAGAATGTGTACACAGCCATGGAGACTGATTCTGCATTCACATGAGATGCTGTTTGGAGAACCACATTATCCACATCACTTATGAATAATAGTGGAATAAACTAGGAAAGATGGCAACTCAGAGACAGTGACTCGTTCATGATCCCATAATCCCACATCTCCAACCTAGACATGCCAACTCATCACTCTCTGTCCAACACTAAGAAAATTCTCCAATCAGTAAAATTTAGTATCAGTTGTTATAGATGTGTTTTAATGCCTTGAATTTCTTGGAGCTGGGCACACACACACCATGACTGTGATGAGGGGATTACATCACCCTCTTAAATCTGGTCCTGTTGGATAAGGAACTGAAAGGCTTCCCAAAGAGTCAGATTCCCTAAGACAGGGCTAACGGACTCCAGACATTTAGGTTAAGTGAAACTAAAACCCTAAGGCAGAGGCCCACAACCTCCCTAATGCTGTGACTCTTTAACACAGTTCCTCATTCTATGGTGACCCCCAACCATACAATTATTTTGTGGCTACTTTGTTATTCTGATTTCTCTACTGTTGTGAATCACAACATAAATATCTGATATGCAGGACATCTGATATGTAACCCTTGTGAAAAGGTAGTTTGACCCTGAAGGGTTTTGACCCACAGGATGAGAACCACTTTCCTAAGTGATATCCAAAGTGTCCCGTTTGGATGCCAGGCCACAGAAGGCACTGCCAGTGAGATGCCAGACTGGGAAAGTGGTCAGGGATTGACACAAGAGCCACACAGTCTCTCTCCTTTCTACCCCTCAAGGCTTTGTCTACACAGGAAGCAACATGGATCACAGGCAGCACTCTACAAGGATTTGCACAGAAATTCCTTGGTTGGACAGAATTGCCAGACACTTTGATTTGCTGTTGCTATCAATTTTGAGCAACTAAGGATTTGCGTTAGACAAATTGTTTGGTTTTACTGTACACAAGTGGTTGATCAGTGTTGCGAGGTAATGGGCCTGGGCTTCATTTCCCTTTGTGGTATAGATTTTGACCATCACAAGAGATATTTCTTAGGCTTCACATTTTTCACTAAGAAATTTACACTAAGATATGCAATAGGATTGGAGAGGCCCTCTCTGCTGAGAACCGTTTGAGGTTTAGCTGTGTGTTGAATGGGATGGATGCGACCCCACGGCCAGCCCTGCTTTGGAAAATGTGAAGTAGGAAAGAGCCATGGTCACACCCTCTCTCCCAGAGTAGTCTCTGTAGTCTGTGTGTAGGACTGAATGCTACTTCTTCTAAAGGTGTTGCTGTGGATGGAGGGAACAAGAAAGAAAAAGGAGAGGATGAGCAAAGCAGTATGGAGCAGGCGCTGGAGAAGCAAGGCCTCTTGCTCATTGGGCCGGGGTGCTACTGGCTGTTTGACATTCACCTAGGTAACCTGTTGCCAGGAGGACAATGATTTCCCCATGACAACTCCAGAGCAAGGTCCCTGGCATTGTAAACAGGGCCAGCAAAGTCCGCCCTTGAGTGGGCCTGCTGCTTTATAAGCACACATTAACACTCCAACCATCTCCAGAAGGCTGGAGGGGGCAGAAGGCACTCAGTGGCTTCCCATCCTCTCCAGCACCTAGCTCCTTGACAACAGCGCCTCGTCTGTCCACCCACGCATCGATTTCTAGGGGCTCTCTGCTTTTCTCCTTTGCAGAAAGACTGAATGGTGTGTCCACACGGTTTCCTGAGAAGCAGATTTCAAAGCTGCCCAGAGGTTAAATTATCCAGGTGATCGACACTCTCGCTTTGACTTAGGGTCTTCCTCTGTAAAGAAAAAAATGATCATTTCTTAAAGCTCATCCAAATGGCATAGATCACACTGCCCAGTCACATGGCTCTTACTGAGTCTCTGATTGAAATGTATTCTCTTCCTGAAATTACAAAACAAGCCTACTGTCTGCCTAGTGAAGGACTCATGTTTGTCTCTAGATATTTAAGACCCTAAAAAAAAAAAGACCCTCCATTCCTCCCTCTCCTTGTTGAGACCTTCACTTCAGGCCTGGTGGCAACATTCCAAATGAGATTTAAAGAATCCAAGAGGAGGCTGGAGAGATGACTCAGAGGTTAAAAGCACCAACAGCTCTTTCAGAGGTCCTGAGTTCAATTCCCAGCAACCACATGGTGGCTCACATCTACAGTGAGATCTGGTGCCCTCTTCTGGTGTGCAGGTACACATGCTAGCAGAACACGGTATACCCAATAAATAGATACATCTTGAAAAAAGAAAGAATTCAAGAGATTCTCAGGGAAAAATGGTTTTCTGGGTGGGACCTGTAATACCACTTTTCTGCAAAGCAGTGTTCGAAGTTTTATAATATTATCATTTATCTTGGAAAGATTTTACCACTCAGATGTGACACTTAGAATCAATTGATGGGACTCAGAAATGTCCCCTTCTCATTCCTGCACATTTGTATCCACACCAGCCTTTCTCTAAGTTCTGAGGAGAACTAACAATATAACCTGAAGAAACAGTCTCAGGGCCAGTATGTCTGAGACACACTGGGTTAAGTCCTGCTGAACAGACCTCTCTTCTAGACCACTGTTCTGCAGGTGAAGTTAGGAATCTAGTCCTTAGCAACATAGAGAAGCACCAGGCAAGACTGACTGTACTCTGTCACTCTTAACTGCTCAGAAGCCTTGAAGTTTAGCTGTCTTTCAAAACAAAGTATTAATCAATGGCTCTTAAACAAATTAATTTTTTGTATGTGTGCATGCATGAGTGTAATATGAATCCTAATTGGTAAAAATAAAAACAGATACAGATATTGAGCTAAATGCTGAAAGATCAGAGAGACAAAGGAGCAAACCACAGTCACCTCTTACCTCTAAGACTCCTCAGACTGAAGTGGGGCAAGCTTCTGTCTTTGCCCACCTCATATTCCTGTCTCTGCCCAGCCATACCATTTTCTGTCTCCACCTCCCCAGTGCTGGGATTAAAGGTGTGTGCCTCTCAAGTACTGGGATCAAAGGCATAAGATCCCTAGTACTGGGATTATAGGTGTGAGCCTCCACTGCCTTGCCTCTGTAGTTAACTAGCGGCTAGCCCTCTGATCTTTAGTCAAGCTTTGTTAGAGCACAAATAAAATATCATCACACATATGTGCTGAATATGCACATGTGTGAACCTGCATGTATAGGCTGAAGGTCAGCCTCTAATGCTATTCTTCAGGAATCTTCTTCCTTTGTGTTTGGAGAAAGGGTCTCCTGCTGGGATTTATCAATCTGACTAGGCATTGAGCCTCAGGGATCTGTCTCTACTTCTCTGGTGCTGGGGTTACAAGGATTTGCCAACAGGCCTGTTTTTGACATGGGTGCTGGGAATCAAACTCAGGACCTCACACTTGGGTGGTGAGCTCTTAATAAACTGAGCATCTTCCCAAACCCCTTGTTTCTTTCTTTGTAACAGGGGTTCATGTGGCTCAGGATGGCCTTGAACTCCTGAATCTCCTAATTCAACCTCCCAAGTACTCACAGTCTTTCACTATTCTCTATAACTTAAAATAAAAAATTTAAAAGTTTAGTTTGACAGTTGTAAAATTACAATAATAATAATAATAATAGCAACTCTACCTTAAGATTATTCTGAAAATTGAAGGATATGGTAAAATAATATAATGGACACAGATGCCATGAAGCTAGTTCCTTTTCACTGAAACATTCTCCAGCTGGAGAGCTGAGTTCAAGGCACTCAGGAAGAAAATCAAACCTACAAGGACCAGAAAGCCCATGCAATTAACAAGCTAGAACCTATAACCTGGCCTCTCCTTAGGCTGTTTGAGCGTAGCATTGGTTATTAGCCAAAATATCTACCTCCTACTCTGGAATAGGCCTTTCTGTGATGTAGCTTCTTAGAGAATCATCCATGCCTTAACAAAGTAACCTGTCAGTCACACACAAGTAACTAACCCCAGAAAAACCACTGCTTCACTAAATTAGACTTGGTTGGAATACTTTCTTTGGTCTGTGTTTGGATTTGTCTAGACTGAATCCATGAATGTTTGTTCCTGTTGCCCCAGGAAAAGTAACATGGCAGTGGACACATTCAATTGTAAACATTAGCAAGGAAACAAAATAATTAAAAGTGGCCCAAGAACTTCCTGCTAGTCCCAGTAGTAATAAAAAAAAGAGATGTCAAAAAAGAGATGTTGGGGCTGGAGAGATGGCTCAGAGGTTAAGAGCACTGACTGTTCTTCCAGAGGTCCTGAGTTCAATTCCCAGCAAAACCACATGGTGGCTCACAACCATCTATGATGAGGTCTGGCGCCCTCTTCTGTAAAACTGTATGCATAATAAATAAATAAATCAAAAAAAAAATTTAAAAAAAAAAAAAAAAGAGATGTCTATCTCATACATATGGATACTTCTGTCTATAATGTCCAGAATACAGTATCTGGTAACTACCACATGTTTCAATACATTTCCTGAAAAGCTAGTATCTAGCTATAAGGCCAACGGGAATATTAGCTGGGTTGCCTTGTGCTCAGGTAAACCATTGGAGGGCTTCCTCTATAGAGAAGCTAAAATTAATTAATACGAGGTGCTGAGTATCAGAGAGCCGTCTATGCCTCACAACATCCTGATGGAGAAATGGAAGGTTCTGTCTGTGACCGTGGACCTCTAGCAAGGCATGCCTGCTCTGTGGTATTGATTTGAGGTTATTTTTTTTTCCATTTCAGGAATTCTGCTTTAAAATATTTAGACAAAGTTAGGCAGGATTTCAGGATTCCAACCAAACTAGTTAGGGAGAGGGTAAGACGCCAAAGAATAAGAGAAATCCTTGGTGTAAATCAGCCTCTTGAACTGTAAGAAAATGTATCCTGTTGTCTGGAGTCACCATCCATCATACTTTGTTGCAGTACCCTTAGAGGTTAATAATAAAGGTGGTGCAGGATAAGGTAGTGTCCTTTCTTACGGAGGCACTCAGGCAGCTTTCAGGAGTAGGTTTTACACATTGAACAACAGGAGGAACAGCAAATGTGATTCCTCAGATCTGTGCTCTGTGGCTGCTCAGATGGTGATAAGTGACCTACTTGGATCCAGAAGTCATGAGGCTCTGTCTTCTTTCTTTTAATTTTACGTATTTATTTATTATGTTCACAATGTTCTGTCTGCATGTATGCTTGCAGGTCAGAAGAGGGCCCCAGGTCTCATATAGATGGTTGTGAGCCACCATGTGGTTGCTGGGAATTGAACTCAGGACCTCTGGAAGAACAGCCAGTGCAGCTGTCTTTCTTTCTTATGCACCCCAGGCTCACTTCCTCTTTTGTCTCCCAGAGACTGGCCTACCAGAGCACCATAGATGGGAGCACAGCCACACCTTTCCTGTCCACAGATTGGGAAGAAGGTGTAGCAGACCGGGGCCCCATAGGTTCCCTGCAATGCTTCATTTTCCTCTGACTCTCTGAGGAATGGACAGATCTAGCAGCTGCTCCTTAGTAGGGAGAATGGACTCTGACTAAACTTATGTTCTGGGTACAGATGGAACCAGTCACTCCACAGGGGCTGTGGCCTTGGAGCCCCTAGATCAGTGTTCTCAACCTTCCTAATGCTGAGACCCTTTAATACGGTTCATGTTGTAGTGACTCCCAACCATAAAATTATTTTTGTTGCTCCCGCATAACTGTAATTTTGCTACTATATGAATCATAATGTAAATATCTATGTTTTCAGATGGTTTGGGGTGACCCCTGTGAGTCATTTGATCCCCCAAGGAGTTGTGACCCGTAGGTAGAGAAATGCTGCCTTAGAGGGAGGCCTAAGGAGAACTATTGGTGTGAGTCAGTTCAGGACTCTGGGAAAAATATAATGGGTGCTGACAAGCTGGCAGCTTTGAAATACAGCATCTAAGGCTTTCCTGGCAGTGGACCACGTGATCAGAAGACCATATGTGCAGGATGATATGAGCATTGGTAGGAATGAGGGGTGTGCAAACAACTAAGCTAAATGCTTCTGACAGTGTTATCTGCACCTGGAGACTCCCCCTCACTCTTTGCTCAGAACTTTCTCAAGTTTGAGGTTGAGAATGTGATGCAGGTGGAATTAACTTGAGGAACTAGCTGTTGATCACCTCCAGTACACCTTGAGTGAGGTGGGCCTGAGCTGGAGTGTCTTATCCAGGCGCCTCAATTGGTTTGAACCTCTTCCAGACACCTTCTCTTGTCTTAGAGTTTTCTTTGCTGCTGGGCTCTGCTTACTCCAGAAGGGGGGCGGGTAGTGAATCTACTCAGTTTCAGGGAGTTCATGGAGCTCTTTTGTTGTACTGTTGTTTACATCCCTGCTTAAGAAGCTCCTCTGCAGGACGGAATGCTTTAATCTCAGGAGAATGTTATACAGCAGCCACCTAGATTCTTGTTTATGCCCAGTGCCAGGATGTGCACAGTGCCTGGACTCTATTCTCTCTAACAGCAAGGTAAGCATTACCTCCTGGGGTTGTGAGGTGATGCTGAGAAGGCCTTTATTCAATGTGTCTAAAAGACCATCCAGTGCCATAAGCGGGAAGCTTGGAGCTGCTTGTGGTCCCTCCTCATTTCTCACACATTGTATTGTTGTTTTTGCCTTCTTTGGCCTGAAGTCATGTGCCTGGTGTTTTCATCCCTTCCGGAATTTCCTCAGGCCTCTTTCCACTGTCCCTTACTTAGACCACAGCAGTGCAGAGGCTCCCTAACTGCCCACCTCACACCTCTCATACCCTTCTTCCCAAAACCGAAACCTGATTGCAAAACACCAGCCTCTTCCTACCAATGCCTCTTTGTCCTCCCACATAGAACTTTCTCTATCTAGTCCTCCTGGCTCATAAAGAAAAGCCACAAGTCTGAACATGACCACAGGGCCTAGCATCTTCCAGTGCCTTTCCCAGCATTATCTGGTTGTCTGGCCCTTTTGCTCAGGTTCTCCAAATCTGCTGCTGCTTCTGTGTCAGACGCTCACCTCCATCCTCACTCCATCTCTGATTCTCGCCCATTCTCACACTCCGTTAACTACCTCATCTGAACACCTGCTTCACCGACCCCTCAATTTCATGACTCCTGCTGTGTGTTTCTAAGTTTTACACTTACCGTTGTCTCACAGAACTCAACCTGTTACTGCCCTTTGGTGAGGAGAAAGGAAAATGTCACTGTCTGGAAAGGACAGGCAGACCCAGCCTCACAACCTGTCCTGTCTAGAGTGAGCTTAACACCCTCCTCCTGGCAGGTGCCTCTGCCTCAGTACCCTCCCAAGTCTTTGTCTTCATTGTAGCTAGAGTCCACTTACTAACTATGCTAAGTACATGCTTATTATTACAGTTACCATTTTAACGTTTATAAAATAGTATGTGTGTATGTATGTGTGTGTGTGTGTGTGAGAGAGAGAGAGACAGAGAGAGAGAATTTATGATGGCCATGTGCACTGCCCACAGAGGCCAGAAAGAAGCTTTAGATCTAGGAGTTGGAGTTCAGGCCACCTGACATGGTTCTGGGAATTGAACTTGTATGCTCTGGAAGAACTGAAAGTGTTCTTCCTCACTGAGCAATCTGTCCAGTCCCATTTTAACCTCTTTGAAGTGCTCAGCACCATTGTACCACGTGTGCATCAGTAGAACCATCACCACCAGCCGGCTCCAAACCTTTCCATGGTTCTGAGATAACATCCTGTGCATCCTCACTAATGACTGCCTCCTCCTCACCACCTTCCAGGGATCAGTATTATGATGTCATTTCTTCAAATTTTACTACTTGAAATATGTCCTATCAATATTAATCAATATCAATGTGATGTTTGTCCTACGATGATCATTATTTTACTTAACATTGTCTTGAACATTCATCTAGGTGTCAAAATTTCCCTTTTAAGGCTGAGTAATATTCTACTGTATGGCTATACCACATTTATGTGCCTGTTCATCAACTGAGAGATATTTAGATTGCTGACACCTTTTCACTATTGTGACTAACACAACAGTGAACACTGGTGGACAAGCGTCTGTCAGCCTTGATTTCAACATCATGCCATCACCTTGAGGTCAAAGGCCATTTTTTCCTCTTGGTATAGTGGCATCATAAACTGATCAATGGCTTCTTCCCAGCAAGCACCTGCAAACTCATCCATTTGGCAGTTCCATCACAGATATTTTCCCTCCTGAGAAGTTTGACAAGCACTTGGTCCCACGGGGTTTATACGCCCAGGAGAAAATAGGCTCCACACATTGAAAGGCTACATTTCAATTACTTCATCAAAATTCAAAACAGAGCAAGCTTGCTGTATACCTGAGTGTCAGGGAAGATGTACTGGTTGCCTAGTACTGCAGTAGCAAGCTGTTAGCATCTTAGTGTTGTAACGGTGCATCCTCCTGTGGTTCTGGCACCTCAGAGTCATCCAGTTTCATTGAGTTCCAGTTAAAGGACCAGCAGTGATGGCGCCCTCTGGAGGCTTTGAGGGGAGAAGTGCTTTCTTTTCTTTCTTTCTTTCTTTTTTTTTTTTTTCCTTCTAGCTCTTCTAGGGACCTCCTGCATTTATTCTAGGGACCTCCTGCACTTATTGGCTTGTGGCTCCTTCTTTCAAGTTCAAATTGTCAGCTTTGTCTTGGCTATCACAATCACAATGCTTTCTCTGCTTTCTCCTTATGCAGACCACTGCGCTTACATCAGGCCACTCAGATAATCCATTATCCTCTTACCATAATAGCTTTCCTTGTATCTATTTTTAAAGATAGCCTCCTTTGCCATATAATGTAACATAATTGCAGATTCCAGAGGCCATATGTCTGGGGTGGGGATTCTGTGCAAAGTTTCCTGCAGAAGCATAGAGGCAGGCCTTGATAGCAGGCAGGGTAGGACAGGTGGATGTGGTGAAATTTTAGGGAGCACATAAATGTGTGCTGTGTTTATCAAAATCAGAGTGTAGGTGATAAAAAAGTATGAATCAAGAGACAGGTGCCCTGGGCGCACGATTCTTCTCATTGTTCCTGCTGACGTTTGCAAATGTTCCTCATCACTGGCCATCAGCGGTCGTTCTGAGATCATAAAAGCGCAGAGGAGAACACGGGCATTGCATTTGTGACAGGATCCACTCCTCACCAACACAAGCCACGCTCTTGGAAGTAAGGTAAAGTCCACCTCTAGGAACACATATGGAACCAGTTTTTTATTTTTGGTTTTTCATTTGTTACGCCACCAACAAAATGCCCTTCATACTTGACAAAGTAAAAACAAACAAGACACTGATGGGAAATATAACAAAAGAGCTGATTTTAAGCTGAAAGTGGTCTTGGCTCTCTCTTCTGAAGCCCCAAGTTTGAATCCCCAGACTGCATGTAAAAAGCTGGCTGTGCACCTCCAGCCCTGTGGAGGGTGGAGACTGCGGTACCACTGATGGCCCCCAGCCCGGCTCCAGGGCCACTGAGAGACCTCAGCTCAAGAGAATAAGGTCTGATGTTCTCCTTTGTGAGGGTGAAGATGCACCCACGCCCCCTCACATGTGTGTATACCACCCCTCCTCCGAAACACACAATTTAGTAGGTGTTTTGAGGGAAGTTGGATGGGCAGAAATCCCGAGCAACTCCAAACGTCCAGCAAATAGCTGAGTAAAAGATGATTGGTTGTAGGGCTGGAGAGGTGGCTCAGCGGTTAAGAGCACTGATTGCTCTTCCAGAGGACTGGGTTCAATTCCCAGCACCCACATGGCAGCTCACAACTGTCCGTAGTTCCAGGCAAACACCAAGGCAGGTAAATAAAAAAGGTTTTGTTTGTTTGTTTGTTTGTTTGTTTTTAAAAAGATGATTGGTTCCTAAGCCATTGCTTTTTCCGAATTAACCCCTTCTCATCACCACTTTAGGGGGCACTCACTCCTTTAAAGTGGTTGTGGGGGAGCTTGTCACTCACCAGGAACACACGACAGCCTCAGAATAGGCCCGCCCTGTGATCGCTTCCAAGGCAAAACACCAAGGAGAAAAGTGTGATTATGTTTATGTTCAGAGGCAGGGGGATGCTGAAGCTGGCGCACCGTGGGAATGCTGAAGCTGGCGCACCGTGGGAATGCTGCAGCATCCAGCTGCTGGCTGGAGGATTCACCATCTGTGTGACTTATGTAATTTACTTCAGATTTCTTAATTCTGTTCCCATATAGAAAACGGAGACAAAAGTAATATCCTCTACTTGAGGCTCCTGCCACTGAATAAAGTGTGTGACATGACCCGTGGCACACAGTAAGTCCTCAATAGAGCCTACCTGTTCCTGAGTGCATAGGATTACAGGGTACAGGGTACATATTTAAACATATTTAAGTATTTAAGGCAAGGTAAGAAAAATGCTAATGCCGTGTTAAGCTTTCTTTTCCTTTCTTTCTTCTTTTTTTTTTTTTGAACTTGAAACAAATCCTCCAAAGCCAAAACAAATCAAATGACTTACAGAAAATGGTGCAAAACAGATCAAGTGATTTACAGAAAATGGTGCTTACTGAGTCATTGGCAGGCATCCTGTTTTCTTGTATTCTCCTTAGTGATTTATGTGAATCCTGGAATATGTGTTCATATCGACCTCAGTCTCTTTATGAGAAGCTATTTCAGAATTGAGATCTGGAGATCTCTCTCTCTCTCTCTCTCTCTCTCTCTCTCTCTCTCTCTCTCTGTGTGTGTGTGTGTATGTGTGTGTGTGTGAGTGTGTGCATTGATACACTTCAGGAGCAATATTAAACTGCTACCATGATATGACCAGCATTTACATAGCCTGCTTGAATTGTGTGAGAATGTCTCAGCTCATAAGGTTTTCAGAACATACTCATTGGAAGTATGTAGGTCAGGTGTAATCATTAATCCCATTTTTCTGATGGAAACACAGAGGTTGAAAGAGTCTTAGTGCATCTAAGGGAATATAGGAAATAAGAATCAAAGCTCTGACTTCACATCCTCTGTCTTTACCGAAGCCAAAACCACCATGAAGTGTTTTAAAACATCAGTACTCCCAGATTACAGAACCAAAGAGTGTCATCTTTACCTATGGTCACTTCTGGGTGCTCTGTGCTATTTGGAAAATATGGCTTTTACACAAGCATTTCCAGGTTGCTTTTCAAGTTCTCTCTCTCTCTCTCTCTCTCTCTCTCTCTCTCTCTCTCTCTCTCTCTCACACACACACACACACACACACACACACACACTCCTCCCTTGTACAAGCATGTTTGACTACTCTTGCTTCTCCGCCCTGTCCTAGTTGTTTGCTGACAGAAGTCCCAAATAGCATTCTCAAAACCCAAATCTGCATTTTTCTGATGAGACTTGAAATCAGTGAAGATATCCAGGTAAAATCAGAGCCAGGTAAAATCAGAGCTTCCAACAATATTTCTAACAGTTTTTGAACCAGAATAACAGTGGTGGGGGGTGGGGAATGAGAAAAACAGTGTGTAGTCCTCTGGAGGACTGCTTTGAAGGTCATTCCATATTTGGAGCATGAAAGCTCTACTGTGCTTGTGTACACATGAGGATCTTATCACTATCATTTATGCTTTTAGGAAGTCACTGAGCAATTCCCTTTCTTTCCCACCCAAGTTCAGCTACAGCTGAGAGATGAGACTTGGGGAGAGGACAGATGGAGTTGGAAGTGTGACCTCTATTATTGATGAACTCTCAGGAAAACTTGCTGGCTGTTTCCAAAAGATAACCACCATCTAAAGTCCCACTCAGTGAGTACACTCACCAGTGCCAGCCTGCCCTGATCATCACAACACTTGCCTCACCCCCTGCATCCCACAGGGTCTCATAGAGCAGTGACTATGTATGACTGGGTCCTTCAGATGGGTAGGGGATGGAGAGGGCAGGGGACCTAAAGAGAAAGGAAAACATAGGAGGAGTGTTGTGTGACTTCCTGGGGAGATGCAAACAAACATCTGTCTTCTTGAGCTAGAAACCCTAGTCATAGTTAGGGTTTCTATTGCTGTGAAGAGACACTATGAGCATGGACACTCTTATAAAGGAAAACGTTTAATTGGGGTGGCAGCTTACAGTTTCAGCGGTTCAGTCCATTTATCATCACGGCAGGGAGCATGGTGGTATGCAGGCAGACATGGTGCTGGAAAAGTAGTTGAGAGTCTTACATCTTGGAAGCAACAGGAAGAAGCTAAATGTGTTGCACTGGAACTACGCCTTCGGCTCTGGAAGCAACAGGAAATGAAAGGTCTGACAGTCACACTGAGAAAAGAGACCTCAAAGCCCACCCCTACAGTGACACACTTCCTCCATACCTCCTAATAGTGCCCCTTTGGGGACCATTTTTTTTCAAACCACCACTGATACTAATGAAAAGAAAACAAAGAAAAGCTCTGTCCTTAGCTTAGTGAGCCAGTGATGGTCATGAGGTTTGAGTGAAGGGTTACTTATTTGAACATGGATGACTTAAAGGCTGTTGCATCCTGAGAAGCCTCAGTAGGAATGATAACTCACAGAAGCTTTACCTTTGGAGGCAAATAGACAAATAGGTTATGTCCTGTCCCCAGCAGTCCTTACTACTTATATAACCTGGGGGAAGGGTTGTGAATCTTGTAAATTTCAGGAACTTGAGACTTGTGAATTCTTTACTTTCAATATTTAAGGAGTTTTCCTCCATGATAGATTGTTCAATTTAGAGGAAATTGCTACAAAGTAGGTTGGGGAAAATGTTCATATCTAGTGGAAATTTTGGGAGGCTGAGAAAGGACAATCATTAATTTCAAGTCAACCTGGGCTTATACTGTTAGACTCTGTCTCAAAAGAAATGAACAAGAACAAGGACCAGCAAGATGGTTCAGCAGGTAAAGGCACTTGTCACCAAACCTGACCTGACCCGAGTTCAATACTTAAGGTCCACATGGTCAAAGCAAAGGATTCTTGCATGTACCCACTAAACCAATAAATCATCACAGTGATGTGGGTTGTCTTTCTATATGCTGTGAACTACCATTGGTTAATAAAGAGACTGTTTTGGCCTATGGCAAGGCAGCTCAGAGACAGGTGGGCAAATCCTAGTGGAGATAAGGGGAAGGAGGGCAGAGTCAGACAGAGATGCTGCAATCTGCTGCCCTAAAAAGCAAGATGTAAAAGTACAAGCCATATGGCAATACATGGATTAATAAAAATGGGTTGAATTGCAAGAGCTAGTTAATAATGACCCTGAGCCATGGGCCAAGCAATCTGCAATTAATATGTGTCTGAGTATTTTATAAGCAGCTACAGAACTGCAGATGGGAGAGATTTATTCAGACTGTGGGTTCGAATTGGTCAGAAAATTTTTGGCTACAAATTATAACAAAAAGTTGGGCTGAGAGATGGCACAGTGGTAAGGAGCATTAGCTGTTCTTCCAGAGGACACAGGTTCAAATCCCAGCAACGATATGATGGCTCACAATCGTCTATAACCCCAGTTCCAAGGGATCCGACTTCCTGTGCTGGCCTCTGTTGGCACTGTATGCACATGGCATAATACATACATGCTGAGAAAACACATCTACACAAAAAATAAAAACAAATATATCTTTAGAAATAAATGTAATTTTTTATAAAAAGACAGAATAAAGAAACCATCGCCAAACAAAGGTTACCAAGAATGTTTACTTCCTTCCCTCATTAGAACTTCCCCCCCAATTAACCTGCCAAACCACCTTTCTTCAAGGGGAAAACTAAGAGATGAGAGCGAGGGTAAGAGTATCAGCCCTGGGAAAGCCAGGGTGAGTGGGCAGGATTTCCCTGTCATTTTCCATTTCTGTATAATATGAGCACCATTTCCCCAGGCAGGTGTGAGTCACATATAACAAGAAGGCCCAGGAAGAGGGTCATTTTCCCGATTCACACAGTAGATGGCAGTGAAAAGGAATGTCGGTCTCAGAGCAAAGCCTGCATGTTCCCAAGCACCTCAGGGTGTTCAGTGGTTTGCAAGTGAGCCCCATGTCAGTCACGGAGTGAATAGGTTCTTCTTCTTGGAAAATATGAACAGGCTTTTTGAGGGACATAGCGTTTGGCAGGAGGTTTGAATAGGAATGAAGAGCTGATGGAAGGACTGTTTGGAAAGTGTGTGCACTCATGCACATGTTTGTGCATGTGCACATGGGCACGAGTGTGCACACACACTTGCACACACACAGCATAAGCAAAGGGAAGGGAAGAGAGTCATGGGTGCAGCACAGGGAACAAAAAGTTACATAGTACTGCTTCTCTCAACCTGGATTATGCACATGGAGTATGAAGGTCTGGGCTGCAATATCACATTAAGCACCTTTCTCAATAAAGAATAGAAGTGAGCAGACAATAGGCATCAGACATAAGGGCAGAATGCTTCAGCCTAGGTAACTAGAAGAATAAGGATGACACTGAAAATATGAAAAGTGCCAGGCAGGCATGGTGGAGCACACCTTTAGCCCCAGTACTCACAGGGCAGAAGCAGAAGGGTCTCCATGAGTCTAAGGCCAGCCTGGTCTACAAAGTCAGTTCTAGGTCAGCCAGGGCTAAACAATGATCCCCTGTCTAAGACCAGCAAATAATAATATATATTAACTATATAAATGAAAAGCAGTAAGACTTCTTTGACAGTCATTATCTTTTCTAAAAAATATTTTTATTACTTTATATGCATTGGTGTTTTGCTTGCAAGTCTGTGAGGGTGCCAGATCTTGAAGTTAGAGACAGTTGTTAGCTGCCATGTAGGTGCTGGGAATTGAACCTGAGTCCTCAAGAAGAGCGGTCAGTGCTCTTAACCGCTGAGCCATTTCTCTAGCCCTTGATAGTCATTATCTTTAAGACTGTTTAAGGAGGTTCACTGTGAGACACAGAGAAGCATTTCTTCCTTCATTGCTCACCCTCTGCTTCACTCCTTCATGCAATAACTTTTCTTCACTTTCATGATAGCTCAGGGGCCAAGAGGATTTAATGGCAGCTAAGCACAGATACCATGCCTACCCTAAAGGAGCCACATTTAAGCAGGAAGCCAAAGCCTAAACAATCTTGCAAATGAGACACAGCTGCTGGGGTGATGTCACCAAAGCAGACCAACATGGTATTACGAAATCTTACAATAAATAAGACCCTGTGCTGCTTATAAAGGGACATCTCCTGAGATGAGCTCTGAAGGCGAGTAGGGGTTAACTGTTCTGAGGAACAAAGAGTCTTGAAGGCAGGGGGACAGTCACATAATGAAACCACACACAGTAACAAAAGGAGTGGCACCCTGCTGCCAGAATTACAGTGATGAACTCTGGCAGCATAATGAGAGATTATATGCTGTGTGCTACCTTTTCCATAAAGTGTGACAACAAAAAGAAACACATCATGTAAATAACATAAAGCAATACAAAATAAAAACGAAATGCAGATACCTCAGAGAAAGAGTAGGGGGAATAGAATGGGTGGTTCACAGAGCAAATTATAAATTACTGATTATGTTCTATCTGGGTGACGGTGTTGGATGGGGAGTTCTCAAAACTTCACTGAATTATTTTAAGTACGTATCTAAAGAAGACCAGGCATTAGCCAACTTACGGTATGACATGTACCAAAAATTATGATTAAGAAAATTCTGGGTTCCTGAGAATTTTTCAAAAGGAGTAATAGGAACTTAAGGAATATCAAGAGAATTGATAAAGAAAAAGCAGGCAATGAGGTTACAGATATGGCTGAAATGTTCACATAGAAATCCACAGTCCTTTGCAAGTGATTTTCTCTCAAGATAAAAAAAATGTTAAGTGACAGCTTCAAAATCTGCATTTTAAAAAATACAGTCATTCTGCTTTAAACACAGTGACAGTCTAAGAAGAGGCTAATATAAATGTGCATGGACAGCCTGGAAGGCTTGCCTAGGCAAAAGATAGCAAGAGCTTAGAATCCTGTGGAGAAAACAATGGTGGGATGATGATGATGATGGAGTCAGCGATGCTTATGGTGAAGGTGGTCATGATAATGAGGGTGCTGGAGGGATCAGCAGAAGTAGCAGTGGTAATAATGATAATCAGAAGCAATGATGGTAGGGACAATGATGTAGCTAGCCATGATAGTTTTGGCACAGGGACAATGGTGGTTGATAATAACAATGGATTTTAGTTGCTGGACAATGGTGGCTCACGCTTTTAATCCCAGCATTTGGGAGGCTGAGGCAGGTGGATCTCTGAATTCAAGACCAGCATGGTCTACAGAGTGAGTTCTAGGACAGCCTGGGCTACACAGAGAAATCCTGCCAAAAGACAAACAAACAAACAAAAACCAACTAAACCAACCAACCAACCAACCAACCAACCAATCAAATAAATGAAAAACAAAACAAAACAAAAAAGAATTTTAGTTTTGGAAACAGATTAAAAGTCAGATTTGAAGATATTTAGAAAGTAAAATCTATGGAATTTAGATTCATATTTAACACGTGTTGACAGAGAGGTACGGGCCAATGATAAATTATTGTTTCTGGTTTGCCAATAAAGTAGGGTAGGAAGAGAAGGAGGACAGAAGAGTTCACTTTAGACTATGCTGAGTTTGAGCTGCGTACTCAGGTCCCATCTCCTTTTCAACTTTTCTCCAGAAATGATCCCTTACGTTTTCTTTTATTCTTCATTGCCCAAAAAACACTTTACAAATTCAAATTCTTTCTGGAGCAAGAGAGGTAACCAGGGTGACTGAGGCAGGCTGGGTCAGGGTGATATTCAGAATGGTGACCTTTGGAGAATAGGGTACCTCCAAAGTGGATGGCTCACATAAGCCCATGTGATGGGAAGGCCAAATGCTGCTAAGTCTTAATGATTCAAGAGAAAAAAATAATGAGTTTTAGCAATTAATTCCCCCTCTCAAATCATTGGCCAGGATAGTAAGATCAGAATTTTGGTTTGAAATCATTACTTAATGATTGTTTTTTACTAATCACATGACTTATCAGAATACCAAGTTTTGAAATAATAAATTCTGGATTACAAGTTGAAAATTAATTATATATCTAATAACAATATTGTGTTGACTTTCAAAACATCTTAAAACTAGTAATACTAGTTTTCTGAATAAAATGGCATTAAAATCAACGAACTGTAGCACTATTCACAAGTCCTAGCACGGAGATTTTTAACCAAAGCATATAGTCAATTTTTAAATCATTTAAAATAATTCTCACTGATTTTTTTTTGTGTGTAATAAATCTGGCTTTCATAGAACTCCCTCTGTATATCTGGCTGGGCTTCCAACTCACAGAGATCTGCCTGCCTCTGCAGGCTGGGATTAAAGGCATATGCCACCACTGCCCAGTTAAGAGAATTTTAAAGATATAAAAATCTTCAGGAATATTGCAAGAACAGACTAATGAACTTGCCCATACAGCCACTTTACTCAGATTCATTGTCACTGGCTTTCACCTATGGAAGAGGTTTCTCACCACCCTGTGTAAGCTACAAATCACTTGACCACTAACATCTCAGCATGCATTCCCCACAAACAATGACATTCTCTTATGTAACCATAATGAAATGGTCCAACACAAGACCAATGCAATACCATTATCTAACACAGAGATAACAGCAGATAACACAGAGATAAGCAGAGAACCACTGCTGTAGGGTCCCCATATAAATTTTAAGGTCATTCCCATAATTTGCACTCTGATTTTATTTTATTTTTTTCCATCCAGGATCAGACAGGGCTACCCAGTGTCCTGGGCAGTGATAAATATTTAGTTTCCTTTAATCTGGAGCAGCTATCCCTGTCTTCAGGACAGCAATATTTCTGAAGACTCTAAGCCAGGATTCTCACAGAATGCCTTCAACTGTTTCCTCATGATCAGGTTGAGGATGTAAGAACACTACACATTGTGTCATAAATACCACTTTGATCCTTCAGTTGTATCCCTCAGGCTTCCTGCCCTCAAGGAGTTTCCCATTTGCAATCTGCATTTAATCTGTGGAAAGATGGATTGAGATGCTCACTTGTTCAACAACCAATAATTCTAGCATCCATTGAAAATGTATTGCTTTGTTTATATCTGTGTGGCTGCCGGTGTTTTGTAGGTTATAACTGTGATTTTGACAGTAAAACTTCTCATTACTGGAATCATTACTACCATGTAGGATCCATATTTATGGGTTTTAAAAAAGGAATTCTACATTTATCCACATGTCACTGTAAGGGGGGGGGGTATTCTCTTCCCCATCCATTTATTTTTATATCTGTGTGGATACCTGGACTCTTTTGGTAGGCAGTGTTTTATACTTTGTCACTGTCCTCTGGGTGCTGGCATGTCCATAATCAGCCAGTGGAAGCCATGTCTAACTAGTTAAGTTTCTTTGACAAAATTTAGAAACTAAACTCTGGGTACTAGCATGTTCATAGCTACTTTATTAGTTGTTTCCTATGTTGACACAAGAAAATACTTAGGAAAGGGGAGTTTATTCTTGCTCACAGTTTGAAGTGAAGTCCAGAAGAACAGTGAAAGCATGGCTATAAGTATGAGAGACTGCTGGCCATTAGGTCATATTGCATCTACAAGCAAGAAGCAAAGGGTCATGAATGTTCACACTCTGTTTGCTCTCTCCTTTTTATGCACTCCAAGACCTCAGCTCATGGAATGGTCTTGCCTATATTTGGGGTGGGTCTATTCACCTCAGTTAACTTAATCCAGAAAACTATCTCCCAGACATGCCTAGAGATTTTTTATCTAAGGCAACTCCATGTCCTGTCAAGTAGATAATTAATATAAACCATCATGGATATGGGCTTCAGCAGAGTGGTTCTTGAATGTCCAGTCAAGTACCAGGGCACTCTTTCTGCCTTCTCCCATACCATCATAAAATCTGCTGGGATGGTTCATCGGCTCAACTTGAAGGGACTTAGAATCAACAGAGACACATGCCTCTGGCTGTGTCTAGCAGTGTGTTTCCAGAAAGGTTTAACTTAGGAGAACAGCCCCACATGGCATGTGGGTGGCACCATCCTATGGGCTGGGGCCTTGGACTAGATTAGAAGGAGAAATGAGTTTAGCAGCAACATCATCTCTCTCTGTTTCCTGACTATGGATGAAATGCCACCAGGCACCTCACATTCCTGCTGCCATCCCGTCCCTACCATGATGGATTTGTACTCTTAAACTGTGGGTCAGATTAAACCCTTCTACTCTGAGCTGATGCTTGCTGTGTATTTGGCCACAGTGAATAGAATAATCCCCTTCTCCCACAACACATACACACACACACACACACACACACACACACACACACACACCCTTCACATCCTAGGATACCAAACCATATTCTCACCTAGAACCTGAATGTTAAAGCACTCTTGCTTTCTTCCATCTCTTCCCCATTTCCTGGTGGCTGAAATGGTGTTGTATCTTTGTTTCTAAAATGTTTCTACTTAAGTTTCTCACATTCTAGACAAGCTTAGATTTTCCTAAGCATGACTCGGCAAATATTTCACTCTGTAGAGGTGCTATCTTAATATTATTTATCATTAGTAATGTAGGGAACTTGCTTTAAATGAGGCTGACGGGGGACTTGATAATAACTTCCACCTGTTAGGCTGCTGAGAGTTTACAGGGTTCTTCAAATGTAACACATATTGTTCCAGTCCCTCCTAATGGTTTGCATTTTTTCAGCTCCAGACAGAATGAACAATGATAGATAAGCTCAGGGCTGCATGGATGTTTCATGCAATAGGAACGCCAACTGCTAAGCTTTTCAAAGACACACTTAGCATCAATGATGGATGGAGACAGGAAGCACAAGAGAAGCAGGAGTGATCCTAATCAGCAGATCATCTTAAATGTGATACTAATTTTTTCAGCATTTTGTTTTGCCTTTGGTATTTCAGAGAACTTTTGTGTGTTCTTTAGATCAAGATCTTTTAAAAGACATCGCTTCCCCAAAACATGATGAATTCCTCGGAACAGTGCTTCTTTTTATTTTATTTTTTAAGGTTTATTAATTTATTATGTATACAGTATACAGAAGAGGGCCCCAGATGTCATCACAGATGGCTGTGAGCCACCATGTAGTTGCCGGGAACTGAACTCCGGACCTCTGGAAAAAAATCAGTGCTCTCAATCCCTGTGCCCATGTCTCCAGCCCCAGGAACAGTGGTTCTTATATGCACCTGCAAGAAAGGTGATTTCTTGGGAGGATGGGAGTACAGCTGAATCCCACAGCACTTGCATCAGACTCTGTAGGACAGTGGTCCCCAACCTTCCTAATGCTGTGACCCTAATGCAGTCCCTCATGTTGTGGTGACCCCAACCATGACATTATTTTTGTTGCTACTTTATAAATGCAATTTTGCTACTATTATAAATCATAATGTAAATACCTGATATGCAGATGATCTTAGATGACCCCTGTGAAAGTGTTGTTTGACCCCCAGTGGGGTCACAACCTACATGTTGAGAGCCACTGCTGTAGGGTCCCTATATAAGTTTTAAGGTCATTCCCTTAAGCAGTCACTGCTGGATAAGGAAAGGCTTAAAGCCTGGTGAGGGTAGCTTGCTCACAGGATAAACACAGGGAGACTGATCTACTCCCTCATTAGAGATGCACAAATTTAAAGGTGGTGTTCAAGAGTGCAAAAAATGTGTTTTGAACTTCTAGCTACTGAGAAATGTAGAATACATGCTTTATTTTTTAAATCAATGTGATGTCAAAGATAATTACATTCTTTTCATTTTATGGTTTCATATGATTTTCACATGTCAGTGTTTCCAAAATCACATTATGATCTATATTAAGGTGTATATGTCTTAAACTGTGCCCACAGCAGGGTCTTTAGAGCTCAGTGCACATAAGAACCAGCCAGAGCTCTTATTACAAATGTAGAATCTTGGGGGCTGAAGAGGTGGCTCAGAGGTTAAGAACACTGGCTGTTCTTAAAGAGGTCCTTAGTTCAATTCTCAGCAACCACATAGTGGCTCACAACTAGCTATAATAAGATCTGGTGCCCTCTTGTGGCATGTAGGCATACATGCAGTCAGAACACTGAGTACATAATAAAATAATTTTTTTTAAAAAAAAGTAGAATCTTGAGTGGTCAGTAAAGAACTTACTTTGTAAACACGAGGATCTGAGATTGGCACCAGAACTCACAAAACAATGCTGGACATGGCACTGCACACTAGATATCCCAGCCAGGAAGGGAGGATGGGCAGCGCAGGTGGATTTCTGGGACTCACTGACCAGCCAGTCTGGGCTAATGGGTGACTCAGACTAATGAGAAATCCTGTCTCAAACAAAGTGGAAAGTATTTATGAAGATAATAACTGAGGTTGTCCTAGTCTACACACTCACACACACACTCACCTGCACATACTCATATACATATGAGTACACATTAAGAACATATAAAAGTTCAGGCCTTTTGAGAGAGCCACATGATTACAGGCAACCTCAGGTAACTCTGTTTCCCTTGATTCTTGCTTCAAAATGAGGTTTTCGGAAAGGCTCTTCTCTTCCATGACTCCAGCTCCAGTGTCACCGTTGGTCTAGAATGGAGGCCAGGTTCTAATGTTTTTCCATTCCAGACTATGAATGAGAATCCAAGATGGGAAAAGTCCAAGAGAGAAGAGTCAGGAAATGACTAAGAAGTGTGCCTTGTTACTAACACCTTAGGACAAATTTGAAAATACTTGGATGGAGAGGCTAAGGTTTCTCTATTTAGGGATCATCTTTGAGTTTCACTTTTATCACATTTAAATTTTATAGCAGCCTTACCCAGTAGTTATAATGCTCAAACTTCCTGTACAGATGAATATAATACGAAGTTTGAACAGCAAGGACCACCATTGTTAAACCAGAGAGAGCTGGGTTTTAACTCAGGAACGTCCTGACACAAAGCCTGTCTCCTATTTCGTTGTTGCTCTGCCCCTGGTAACCGCGGATGTGGCACTGCCCCCTGGTAACCGCGGGTGTTGCTCTGCTCCCTGGTAACCGCGGGTGTTGCTCTGCTCCCTGGTAACCGCGGGTGTTGCACTGCCCCCTGGTAACTGTGGGTGTGGCACTGCCCCCTGGTAACCGTGGGTGTTTCACTGCCCCCTGGTGTTGCATTGATCCCTAGTAACCATGGGTGTTGCACTGTTCTCCGCTAACTGTGCATGAATGCTGTTGCTGCCGACTGTGGTACGGCTTTGCAGAGGGATCCCGGCTCACATCAAAGTCTTGGTTCAGCATTTGCCACCTTCCATCTGTATCTCAACTCTTTTCAAGCGTCTTCCCACTGTTTTCAACAGGAATTGTTCCTTTGGAGAGTGTTTTGACTTTTTCCCCTGGATCATCTGGCCTTCACTCTTACCCTCTTGCGCCTTTCCTGGGTCTATCCACCTTCCTGACCCTGACTTGCTTAGTTGATGTGCCTTTTCTTCTGTTTCCCCAATGGACTGTGCTTCCTTTTTTCTAGCAGCCCCGAACCTGCCCATACCTCGGCATCTTCTCTTTTCAGTCTTCCTAGTGATCCTACTAATTTAGTGAACTTTCTTATCTTGAGCCTACATTGATTCGCCCTAAACGTTTTGTTTAGCATGTGTGCTGGCTGGTTTATGACAACTTGAAGTGTTAACTAATTAGTCTTATCAATAAAAAACAGAAGCCAAATATTGGAGTAACACCTGAAGGATCAGAAAAGCAAGGAAGCAGCTACAGACACTTCCTAACTCTCTGAATCCTCCAACCGAAAGGGCCTAGATCTGTCTCTGCACCCCCTTCTCACTTCCTGTCTCCACCTCCCAAGTGAGTGCTGAAATTAAAAGCATGAGCCACCACACAGCCCAGCTTCTAAAGTTAACTAGTGGCTAGCTCTACCCTCTGATTTCCTGGAAAGCTTTATTTGCCAGAACACAAATAAAATTTCACACATCAGCAGGACATAAATTACTGTTATCTGAGGAGGGAAGACCTCAACTGAGACAATTCCTCCTTAAGATTGGGTGTAAGCAGGCTGAAGAGATGGCTCAGAGATTAACAACACTGATTGTTCTTTGAGAGGTCCTGAGTTCAATTCCCAGCAACCACATGGTGGCTCACAACCATCTATGATGACATCTGGTACCCTCTATTTATTTATAAATAAATAAATCTTTAAAAAAATGATTGGATGTAAGCAGACAATAAGCCTGTAGGGCATTTTTTTAATCAGTTACTTATGGGGAAGGGCCCAGCCCATAGTGGGTGGGAACACCCCTAGACTGGTGGTTCTGAGTTCTGTAAGAAAGCAAGCTGAGCAAGTCATAGGGAGCAAGCCAGTAAGCAGCACTCCTCCATGGCCTCTGCATCAGCTTCTGCCTTCAGGTTCCTGCCATGTTTGGGTTCTTATCCTGATTTTCTTCAATGAACTATGGTATAGAAGTGTAAGTTGAATAAACTTTTTTCTCTCCAACTTTTTTTGGTTCTAGTGTTTCATCACAAAGCAACCCTAACTAAGACAGTATGCAACATAGAGAACCTTACCTAAGCATCTTATTCTTTGCGTTGGATTAAGCTCCTTGAAGGCACAGCCTTGTCCTCACCGGGGAGCAGGAGCTGTTAAAGAACCATTTTTCTAGGGGCTGGAGAGATGGCTCAGAGGTTAAGATCACTGACTGTTCTTCCAGAGGTCCTGAGCTCAATTCCCAGCAACCACATGGTGGAACATAACCATCTGTTAATGAGATCTGGTGCCCTCTTCTAGCCTGCAGTCAATGCAGGTAGAATGCTGTGTACTTAATAAAGAAATTAATATTTTTTTTAAAAATGAACCATTTTCTAGTGATGGAATAGCTACAATTAAAGGCCTGAAACAGACGTTAAAATGAGAGTAACAAGCTGTTACTCACTGGAAACCCATAGGCCATTCTAGCCAGGGAAGCAGCTAGGTTAATTAAATCTTCACTTGTCCCTCCCATCCACCAAGATCAGTCCCCAGCCTCATCTCCAACTCTGTAGCAGACACCTGCAGTGTCCTCTCCCCACTCTCTGCCCCCTTTTCCAGAGGACTGAACAGATACCCTGCTTTCCTCCCTCCTGTGAACCCCCAGACCCCCACCCACCAATCCCCATTCCTAAGTATCAGATCTTAATACCTAGAAATACATTCTACCTGGAACTCCCAGTAGCAACAACTATTAAAATCCCAGAAGAATGTCCTACCAGGCAACACACAGCTACCACATTCTCCTAAGAACCCAAAAAGGGCAATAGAAACAAAATACTCACTCAACAAAGGCAAGACTAGATACCAGCACCTAGAATCGCAACCCTCTCAAATCCAGATGTCCAGATGCCAGCATAAAAACAAAATAACAGCCAGGACAGTATGTCCTCATCAGAGCTAAATATCCCTAACGCAGTAGGTCCTAAGTATTGCAACACAGCCAAAGCACAAGGAAAAGACCTTAAAATAGCCTTTATGAATATGCTAGAGGTCCTTGAAGAGGAAATAAATACATCCCTTAAAGAAATCTAAGAAAGGGGGCTGGAGAGATGGCTTAGTGATTAAGAGCCCTGGCTGTTCTTCCAGAGGACCTCAAGGACAGGCATCATCTCAGGGTGAAAGGATTAAAAAAAGATATTTCAAGGAGAGGACCTAAGAACCAAGCTTGTATAAGTCATTTTGATATCTGACAAATAGACCTTCAAATCAAAACTAATCAGAAGAGATAGAAAGGGACACTACATACTAATCAGGAGGATGTTGCAATTCTTAGTGTCTAGGCACAAGGCACAAGGGCCCAGAAGCTCATAAAGGAAGCACAATTACAGCTTACATCACATACTGACCCTCACACTGATATCGGGAGACTCAAATAGACAGGTTATCCAGACAAAAGCTAAACAGAAATGCCGGTGCTGATGGTATAAAGCAAGTAAACTTAACGGATATTTATAGCACATTTCACTGAAACATAAAAGAATCAACCTTTTTTTTTTTCATTGACTCACAGAACTTTCTCCAAAATTGTCCACATACTCAGACACAAAAGAAGTCTCAACAGATACAAGAAAATTGAAAATTCACCCTGCGTCCTATCTGACCACAAGAGAGTAAAGCTAGACTCCAACAGCAGAGCCTACAAACTCATGGAAACTGAACAACTCACCACATAAAGAATGGATCAAGACTTTAAGAAAGAAATTAAGGGGCTGGAGAGATGGCTCAGCGGTTAAGAGCGCTGACTGTTCTTCCGGAGGACCTGAGTTCAATTCCCAGCATCTACATGGCAGCTAACAACTGTCTGTAATTCCAAGATCTGATACCCTTACACAGTTATACATGCAGGCAAAATACTAATTCACATAAAATTAAAATAAAATACTTTAAAAAAAGAAATTAAGGCCTTTCTATAATTCAATGAGAAGGAATATACAGTACAGCCAGACCTATGGGACACAATGAAGGGGATTCTGAGAGAGAAGTGCATAGCACTAAATGACTTTAATGTTTATGAAAAAACACTGAAGTGATCTCATAGTCTTAGCATCACATTCGAAAGCTCTAGAACCACAATAAATCACACCCCAAAGGAGTAGACAGAAAGAAATAATCAAATGCAGGTTTGAATCAATCAAATAGAAGCAGCAGCAACAATATATCAAACAATATAAAGAATAAATGAAACAAAGAGTTGGTTCTTTGAGAAAATCAATCAGATTGACAAACCCTTATCCAAATTAATTAAAAGGCAGAGGGAGAATACAAAAATTTTACAAAATTATAAATGAAAAGGGGACATAACAACAGTTACTGAAAAAGTCCAGAAAATCATAAAGACATACATAAAAAAATTATTTACTACATTGAGAAATCCAAAAGAAATGGGTAATTTAAAGTTAAATCAAGATTACATAAGCAATTTAAACAGACCTATAACTCCTAGTGAAATAGATACAGTCCTTATAAGTCTCCCAATCAAGAAAAGTCTCCCAACCCTAACCCTAACTCATGGCTAGATTGTTTCAGTGAAAAATTCTACCAGACTTTCAAGAGTTAATGCCAATACTTCTCAATTATTCCACAAAATAGGAACAGAAGAAACATTGCCCAATTCATTTTATAAGGCCACAGTTTCCCTGTTACTTCAAACCACATAAAGACCCAACAAAGGAAGAGAATTACAGACCAATTTCCCTTAGGAACATATGTGCAAAAATTCTTAATAAAATACTAGCAAAGTGAATCCAAGAACACATCAAAAATATCATGCCCCCATGATCAAGTAGGCTTCATCCCAAAGAAGCAGAGATAGCTGAACATACATAAATCAATAAATGCAGTTCACCATATAAGCAAATTGAAAGACAAAAATCACATGATCATCTTATTAGATACAGAAAAGGCCCTGGACAGAATCCAACACCCTTTCTTGATGAAAGTCTTGAAGATATTAGAGATACAAGGGACATACTTCAACATAATTAAGACAATTTACAGCAAGACCATAGTCAACATCAACTTAAATGGAGAGAAACTCAAAGCAATTCCACTAAAATCAACAAGAAGACAAGGTTGTCCACTGTCCACATCTATTCAATATAGTATACTCTGTGGTGATATGTTGTATATTTAGTAAAGTTTGCCTGAAAATCAGAGGACAGCCATCCACCCACATATGTAGCCATGAAGGTGAGGAAGTGCTATCACATGCCTTTAATCCTAGCACTAGAAGAGTTAAACCAGGAAGTGAGGTAGCCGAGTGGGAAAGATAAGGCACGAAGAAGCGTATGTTCTTCCCTTTGCCTGCATTTCCATTCCCTTCAGCTTTGGACTGACAGGCATTCAGTCTGAGGAGGATTTCTGAGGAGTTGCAGGGTAAGAAGTGGCTGTGGCTTGTTTCTCTGTCTCTGGTCTTTCAGCTTTTCCCCAATATCAGGCTTAGGGTTTTATTATAAAACCAAGTAGAATTCATGCAATTTCTGTTGCCCAACATGGGGCACAAATCCAGGACCGTGAGGTTAAGATTCTCATGCTCTACCAACTGAGCTTGCTTAAGCAATAAGACGTCTGAAAGAAGTGAGGTGAAGGGGATGCAAACTGGGAGAAAGTAAGCCAAAGTATATTTGCAGATGATATGATAGTAATCATAAGTGACACTAAAAATTCCAGCAGGAAACTCCTTCAGCTGCTAAATGCTTTCAGGAAAGTAGCTGGATGCAAAAATTAAATCACAAAACTCAGGAGCCCTCCTATACACAAATGACAGACTAAGAAACCAGGGAAACAACACCTTTGACAATAGCCTCGAATAATTAAAAATATCTTGAGGTAACACTAACCAAGCAAGTAAAAGACTTGTATGAAAAAAAAAATCTTTTAAGACATTGAATAAAGAAATAGAAGAAGATAGCAGGAGATGAATAGATATTCCAGGCTCATAGATACTAGAATTAACTGTAAAAAAATAACCATCCCACAAAAAGCAACCTACAGATTCAATGCAATCTCCATCATTAAGGAATAATTCTTCACAGAGCTCGAAAGTACAATTTTCAGCTTCATGTGGAAACACAAAAGACCCAGAATAGCTTAAAAATCCCTTAACAATGAAAGAACTACAGGAAGTATCATCACCCCCAATTTCAAGTTTTACTACAGAGATATAGTAATAAAAACAGCATGGTATTAGCACAAAAACAGACATGTTGATCAATGGAATCTAGTTGGAAGACACAGACATAAATCCACACACCAATAGGCACATCATTTTTGATAAGGAGGCCATAAATATACACTGAAAAAAGATAGCATATTTAAGAAATTGTACTGATAAAGCTGAAGACTCCAAATGGATACACTGTAGATGCATATAGAAGAATCCAATAAATACACTCTATCACCCTCCACATCACTCCAGCTGGATCAAAGAACTCAAAATTAAACCAGATACTCTGAACCTCATAGAAGTGAAAATGGAGAATAGACTTGAACTCATTGGCACAGGTGAAAACTTTGTGAACAGAACATCATTAGTACAAGCATTAAGATTAACAGTTAATAAGTGGGACCTTATGAAACAGAAAAGCTTTTGTAGGATACCATCATTCAGACAAAGCAGTAGCCTACAGAATGGGAAAAAACTTTTTTCCCAACTATATTATCTGACAGAGGGCTAATATCTAAATTATATAAATAACTCAAAAACTAGACATAAAAATGTATAGGAGAGTAAGAGATGGCTCAGTGTTTGAGAGTTGGCTGCTTTTCCAGAGGAAGCAGGTTCAGTTTCCAGCACCCACATGACTGTAACTACAGTTCCGGGTATCCAACACCCTAACAGAGGCATATATGCAGGCAAAACACCAATGCATAAAAAATTTATTTTTAAAATAAAATTTTAAAAATGCATTCAGTAGCTTCTGACCTGTCCTTGCCCCGAGATCTAGATCTGCAATTGCTTTGTCCCAAATAATTACACAGAGATTTATGTTAATTTCAAGCTGTTTGGCCTATGGCTCAGGGTTATTACTTGCTAACTCTTACTCTTAAACTAACCCATGAATCTATATAAGTTTAGCCATGTGGCTTGGTACCTTTTTGCTCAGGGCAGCATTCTCATCCAGCTTCCTCTGCATCTTGCTGTCTTCTCCTCTCTGATCTTCTGCTTTGCAGAATTCTCCTAGTCTGGTTGCCCTGTGTCTACTTCCTGTCTAGCTACTTGACCAATCAACATTTTAGTAAACCAATATTTATGATGATAAATATTGACAGTGTATGAGAGCATAGTCCTTACAGCAAAGAAACATTAAAAATGAAAACAAGGGGCTGGAGAGATGGCTCAGTGGTTAAGAGCACCCTCTGCTCTTCCAGAGGACCCGGGTTCGATTCCCAGCACCCACATGGCAGCTCACAACTGTCTGTAGTTCCAGTTCCAGGCAAACACCAAGGCAAATAAATAAATAAAATAAAGTTTAAAAAAAAATGAAAACAAATAACCTAATTAAAAATGGGGTAGGGAAAGGACCTGAATAAGGATATACAAGGTTAGAAAGTGTGACAGCTTTGTTCATAATAATAACAATAATAAAAAGGAAAAAATGGGGTGGAGATCTAAATAGAGAATTCTCAAAAGAGAAAATTCAAATGGCTGAGAAATACTTAATGAAATGTTCAACATCCTTAGCCATTAGGATTCTTTTTTGAATCAGGGAAATTAGCAAAAGAACTGCTTTGAGATTTCATCTTATTTTATATTTGCTTATATGTAGAATAGTATCTATTAAGTCAATGTTAAGCAAGCTACAATCCACAGAACCACAGAGATTAGGTATAGAGCACATGAGTAGAGGAGGTAACATATTTCTTTAGGAAAGAGAAATAGAATCGACTGGATGGATGGATGGATGCTTAGATGGATGGGTGGATGAATAGATGGACAGACACATGCATGGATGGATGTACAGATGCATGGGTGGCTGGAGGTGGGGGCTAGAATGGGAAGACCAAGTAGGAAGAAGGAATGGAGAGAAGGAAGAGAGACAGAACATGTGAAAGAAAGCTAAAATTAAGGGTCATTTCAAGGATAGTATGGAAATCTGATGCAGTAGAAGCTTCCTAATATGTGTGTGTGTGTGTGTGTGTGTGTGTGTGTGTGTGTGTGTGAAGGTGATCTAAATAAAACCATCAAATAATGGACAAGACAGGGTCCCAACTGGCCATCTTTTGTTATTAAATAAAGCTTCTAGTACCAGTATTGGGTTATATCTGATTGAATTGTTGGCCAAAGAGATCCCATGGGAATTCCCAAAGAACCTAACTGTTGCAAGACTGTAGGTTGCTCCAGACAAACTGATGGTTAGGTCTTATTGCTGCAAACAACACCTCCACAATGTATTGAGCATGGAGAAGTAGAACTGGTGCATATACAGAGACTTCACTCTGTGTGCTAGCATCTTTGTTATAGGAAGGTACTCTGCACACTACCAAAGGAGACATGTAAGCACAAACTCTTTGTCTATAATAGTGTTCTGACTTTGAGATATACTAGTGTAATGGTGACACACTTGTAAAACAACCAGTATCTAATTTGACATATGGCTTGCTCTGTGAGATGAAACCTATACCTGATACTGCTTGAGTGAAAAAGAACCAGAGACTAGATAGTTCAAGGACTAGAGGCAAAACCAAACACTATACTGTTAAAAAAACAAAACAAAATTAATCATAACAGTAAAGTGACTCCTAATGACATTCTGCTATGCTCACAGATCAGGTCAGCCATCAACAGAGATGCTTCCTCCTGCAGTATATGGGAACAAACACAGAGAACCACAGCAAGACATTGTGCAGGGAGTAAGAGACCATGGGACAATCAGTCCTAAATGGGATGTCTCCTTCAAACCCCTCCGCTCAAGGTTCAATGAACCCCACAGAAAAGGAAGCAAAAAGAGTGTAAGAGCCAGAGGGGACACCAAGAAAACAAGGTCCTTTAAATCAACACGTGCTGTGGAATAATGTTCTTGTACACTGTAAAGATTTGTCACTCATATTGGTTTAATAACATGCTTATTGGCCAGTAGCCAGGCATGAAATATAGCCAAACTAAGAGAATTCTGGGAAGAGGAAAGGCAGAGAAGCAATCACCGGCCAGATGCAGAGGAAGCAAGATGAAAATGCTGGAGTGAGAAAAGGTACCAAGGCCTGTGGCTAAACATAGATAAAGGTTATGGGTTAATTTAAGTATAAGAGCTAGTTAGTAATAAGCGTAAGTACTGGCTGAGCACTTATAAGTAATATTAAGCCTCCAGGTCAATCATTTGCAAAGTGGCTGTTGGGTATTTGAGAGTTTCAGGAGGTAGAGAAATTTCTGACTACAAACCTAATTGATGCACATATGAAGGCCTAGAGACTGGGGCAACATGCACAGAGCTTGTAGAGGTCTGCACAAGATGTGGTCCTAAGGCTAAAAGGAGAAGTGGACAAATGCCCCCATCTGTAAACCAGACAGTATCTCTAATCGATAACCACTTGCAAATGAAAATGTAGTTTCCTCCAAGGGAGTCTCACTGAGGAAATAAACTATTCTCAAGGGTAGGCTGCATACTCAATAGTAGATAGAAAATGACTCAGTGTCTTCTTTGGAGGTTCCTGGTCTTATCATGTCATACCAGGGCTTTTCCTTCTTTTCTTAATATTTAATCTGATTTTAATTTATACATATATTTACATATATTTTTATCTCTCTTCTTTCTACAGGTTCTTTGTGCATATACATATATGTATATATATATATATATATATATAATCTCTTCCTATTTGGTGTTTTTGTGAGTTGCCTGAGTGTGTAAACACGTAGGTCTCTGTTTCTTGTTCTTTTTTTGGGCTCTTTCTCTCTTGCATGTTAGTTTTATCCAATTTCAGTAGGATTGTTTTCATTTTGTCTTATTATATTTCCACTTATCATTATCCCTTAGAAGCTCATTTCTTTTTAAATGAGAGACATGAAGAGGGTGTGTCCAGATTGGAGAGGAAATGGGGAAGAACTGTAATCAGAATGTATAAGTGAGAGAAAAAAGAATCTACTTCAATAAAAGGGGAAAAAAAGGAGCCGGGCATGGGGGCTCATGTCTTTAATCCCAGCACTGGGAGGCAGAGGCAGGCAGATCTCTGTGAGTTTGAGGCCAGCCTGGTCTACCAAGCAAGTTCTACACAGGAGAACTTATCTCAAAAAACCAAGGGGTGGGAGGTGAGGGGAGGAAAGGAAAGAAGAAAAAAAATCTACTTCATGAGATAAAATTATAAGTGAAAATGTCACTGAATTATGGAGCGAAGATATATTATGAAATCCTCTGTTACTCCCGAGGGCTGGGAATGCAGCTCAGTTGGAATCAGCTCTGGATTTGATTCCCTATATCCCATAAACCAGGCCTGCTGGTACATTTCCAGAATCGCAGAATGCAGATGGAGATATGATGGCCAAAAGTTTAAGGTGATCATGGGACACACAGAAAACCTGAGGCCAGCCTGGGCTGTATTGGATCATATCTGAACAAAATTAAGAAAATAAAAAATTTAAAAGAAAAAAAAAGTGAGATGAGTTGTAGATCCTTAAAGGAGAACATGTGATGGGGTTAAAAGAGATGAATGGTCAAGAATAGCCAGATGAGCTTTAATTTAATTGGTCTTTTAAAACTACATGTAAGAAACTCATTTATTTTTTTAAACCCAGACTACTGTGCCTCTGAAGGGAACAGTGTGAATTGTTAGAAGAAAACTTTCTGCTCTAGTCATCATTGCCGATGAGAACGTGTTTTCTTTTAAAATTGTTAAAATAAGCTAACACCTATTCTGGTTCTCATCCAGATTTTAGTGCCACCGGGCTCTACAAACAATTTCATCTTAGGATAACAGCATCCTCTGTCACCTGAAGCTATGTCCAGGTGACTGAGGCTGGGTCAAGGCTAAAGTTGGCGAAAGGGTGTCCCCTACTGGTCAGCCAAAGCCACATGTTTTCCTATCAAAAACTGGTTAAGCAGGGAGCAGCCTAAGAAAGGCTGGTCTGTGACCCTGGGTCAGTGTCTGCAGTTGGTGTCTTTCCCTGGGAAGCTCATGAGGACATAGTGACACAAAGTAAAGTGTTTCTCTTCTAGGGCGAGCTCTCTGAGGAAAACCTTTTTCCTTGAGAAAGACACAAATGATCAAACTTATGTTTGACTAAAAGATGGAGTCATGGATAGTTATGTTGATAAGGGTTGCAAGACCAGGGGGTAAAATATAGGCATGAATTCCATCTTGGGAGGGCCTGAATCTGTTTTAAAAGTTCTTAAAAAACACAGGCATAGTCCACTTAATAAAAATAAATTTTATTCTCTAACATATTAGTAAGTTGAGAGTTTTATCTCATATATACATATGGAAGTGCATGCACATTCGGTAGAATTTCTGAATGCCCCCTGAGGTGGCATGAGAAAGAGAAAGGAGCCTTTAAGATGTTGCTAGTGGGAATCTGGAGTTTTCAGGAGCCTAGAGTCTCCTAGCAAACTGTTCAGTCTCAAGGTCCTCTGAGGTGACAGAATCAACATCCAGTTGTCCTCAAACGCAATTGAAATGTGCATTAGATGAATGGGCTTTTTTTGAGATGCCAGGACAATGAATCTGGAACACAGCTTGGGTGTGGAGCATGTTACCTCCTAAAGCAATTGAGATGTGCAATCTCTCTCCCTTTCTGCCACTCTCCTTCATTGAGTCAGTGCCCCTGGGAGTGGAGCTGAAGGATGCAGAGGGAGAAGAGCTTTTCCTTCACTGGCCTCTTGGTAAACCTGTCTTGGGGGCCATTTTCACCCTCAGCAGAACTTAATCCCCGGAGAATTCCAGCTTCTGAATCCTGACAAACACACCCCTATTAAGCATAATCCAGGTGGATTCTTAGGTATGTTTTAGGATTACCTATAGTGAGTGAGAGGAAGAGAATGTAGTTGAATACTAAAAAATCCTACTAATAGCAGATGCTGCCCAGATGCTGGGCATGGGGTAAATATCTTCCACAGCTGGCTCTACTGAGTCTCTCCAGAACCTTTCAAAGTTGGAGTAGCATATACCCATGAACTCCAGAGCCAATGAGAGCTGAACCCCGACATGCCTAGCTCAAGCCAGTGCTCTTTTGTCCCTGTGATGTCTGAGATCTCTAATGGTGACCAAAGAAGCTGGATCTGTAATTACCGTGGAACTAAAGAATATATGAAACAGCCACAGTTTTCTTTTTTCTTACATCTTGGGTGTGCTGACAACCTCTCCCCATTTCTCTCCCCTCTTTTCTTCCTTCCTCTACTCTCGTCTTTTTTAAACCGAAGACTGTTTCACCAACATTCTAGACTACCTTAGGGTCTGAGAACGTAGTTCAGTGGTAGACTGCTTGTCTAGCATGTGAAAAGTGAAAACCCTGTGTTCCATCCCTAGAAACATAAAAAAAATGTTTCTTTAAATTCTAGATTACCTTAAATAAAAAGCTACTGACTCAAAGTCCTATGCGCAGTGCTTGTCATGTCTATTTGTTTTGCATGGAGTCGGGAGGGTGGATAAGAGATTAGGGACACCAAGGAAGCAATGAGTGGCAGGTAGCCACATCATGCCAGGGCATGGAGCCTGTTGTAAACAGCATTGGGTTGGCAGTCTGAAGTTATGACTTGAATTCTGGTTCTGCCATTAACAACTACAAAAATAGCTACTATCTGAGTGCTGACACGTGTCAAGTACATTCCAATCATATCAGCAGCATGAACTCACCTAATCCTCATGACTACCCCATAAGTACTCATTATTACCATCTTACTGATAAGAAATTTGAAGCATACAAAGGTTAAGACAGTGCCCCAGGTCATGTGAGTGAACAGAAAGGAGAATTGGCTTAAATTCTGACAGTCTAGCAATATTAACCATTATGAAATCTCTCATCTCTGACAGGTTTATTAATTGTATTAGTTTATTTTCCTAGGTTTATTTTTTCATATTTATAAGTACATATTTTTAACAATTATTGAAGTTCAAGCTGTAAGCAGGGAGAGACTAGAGTCATGGAGATTTGTGGCGATGTTATATATTTAATAAAACCAGTCTGGAATATCAGGGATCTATCCACAGTCAATCCAGGAGGATCAGAGAGCAGAAACTCACATCTTTAATCTGCAACACAGAGAAAGAGCAGGAGTGGTGACCTACACCTTTAATCCCATAACTCCAGAAACAAAGATCTTTCTGTGTTTGTGTGAGTTCAAGGCTGACTACAAAATAGTAGTAGCCCACGCCTTTAGTCTTAACCTGGCCATGAAAAAGGTATTTAAGGTAGGCATAGAAAGACAGATGGGGCATTAGAAGCACCAGGAGCGAAGCTGAGGAAACTGGAAGATAGCTGGGTGAGATTTGACTGTGCTGTTTTCTCTCTTTGATATTTCAGCCTTCCCCTGATATCTGGCTCTGAGTTTTATTTATTACAACCAGAATTCATGCAACAAAGACTAGTGAACTAGCCAGAGAAATGGTTTGGATGGGAGAATTGAGGACTTCAAGTTGGCTGACAGGGTGAGGGAACTTGCGGCATCAGGAAACCAGTCAATGATAAACCTGTGTGTGACCTCAGAGGCCAGAGGTCAGAAAGAACATGCTCACAAGGCTCCTGGCTCCCAGCAAAATGCTAATGCAAGAGAGTGGGTGCATGGGGAGATTCCCAGGGAAAGCTGAAGAAGGAGACGACTTTGGAACTAACATGAGGAAAGAGGCCAGTGAGAAAAGAGCATGTAAGACAGAGCTGGGCTCAAGGTGTCTGGGGACTCCAGTAACTTGACTTAGACATATAGTAATGGGAAGGGGGTACTACTGGAGGGGAAGGTCAAAGTTCAAAGTTGAAGATCACAGATGATAAGTAGCATGTAAATCAATTCAGAGAGAGAGAGAGAGAGAGAGAGAGAGAGAGAGAGAGAGAGAGAGAGAGAGAGAGCAGGAAGACTTGATGAATTGGCCAGAGAAATGGATGGTCTGGCTAGGAGAATTGAGGACATTCAGTTGGCTGACAGGATGAAGTGAAAAGTTTGAGCCAAGAGAATGAGGGACTTGAGGCAACCAGAAGACCGGGAGGCATGAAAACAGAGCAGAGAAGGTTACAGTGAGCAGAGTGACTGAGCGAGGGGATAGTCAAGGAAGGCAGCTACTAATGCTTCTTTCAGATTTTCTCATTCCTGTGGCCCGTGAACCAAGACACACAGGGCCAGAGCGATGGATTGTGCAGTTGAGCTTAGAGCAAAACATTAGCAAACCCAACAGTGACAGCAGCCTTCTAGGTGCTGATCGATCTGTTCCACGCTCCCCCGCCCACCTCCGGCACACATCATTCTCTCCAGTCAACAGAAAGTCCCTGTTGGGTATCTCGGGCCAGCAATCTCAGTGTGTCCTGGTATAAAATGGGGACAATATTTCCTTCTTTACACTGTTGCTGGCATGGACAGCAGAGTGCACAAGACAAGTTAGCTGGTCTTATTGGGTAGTAGGCCCAAGATAGAGATGGAATATCTGCCCGAGGACACACAGCCTGGATCCAAACTCACATCAGCCACCTTTACTTCCGTGTTCCACTCAAAGGTGGGGAGTAGGAAAAGGAATAAGAGAAAAGCCAAGGAGATGATGGGAGCGGCAAAAGGGAGGAGAGGAGGTAGAAGGAGAAACCAGGTAAAGACGGTGTGCTGCTTAGTTTTTTCTCAGCTTGACACTGGCTAGGGGCATCAGCAAAGAGGGAACCTGGCTCTTTGAGAAAATGGCTCCATCAGATAGTCCTGTGGGAGATTGATTGAAGTGGGAGGGTCCAGCCAACTGTGGCGAGCGTTAGTGTTTGGCGGGCGGTCCTGGGTTGTGTGAAAACAGTTAGTTGAGCAAGCATGGTCAACAAGCAGCATCCCTTCATGTTCTCTGCCTCCGTTTTTCCTCCATGTTCCTGACTGGAGCTCCCGCCCCCGACTTCCTCCAGTGATGAGACTGTGCTTGCCAGTGATGGTATGTGTGAACCAAACAACCCTCTTTCTCCTTTTGGTCATGGTCTTTATCCAAGCAACAGGAAGCGAATGAACTAAGACAGAAAATTGAAAATCTTTCCTATTTCAATAAAAGTCACAGACTTTATAAATATTATCAGAACACTAATTCGACACCTAGCCATTTCCCCTGATGTTAGATACCTGCTTCAAAGAGACTTTAGAAACAGTTCCCCAGAAGCGTCAGTGCCTAGAAGGAGTTGTGTGAAGGGGGACATGAGGGCAGGTTATCAATCCACAAGGCTGATGTAAGAGGTTTCTATGTTGGGAAGCAGGAGGGAGACAAGTGGGCTTGATGCTCTCTGAACACAGGTTAAGAGTGAATCTGGCTGGAAAAGGAGGGGTAGTGAGCACAGAGAGTTCTGAAACAGGAACTAGGGTGGACAGTTTTGGGGACAGGAAAACATTTTTCTTGTGTAATGAACCCATTTGGGAATCTGGTGAAGTTTATGGTCTGCCTCTCAGAGGTTTTAATGCCTAAAAATAAAATGCATAGATTTATAAGCTTTGCTATCCACAGACTCCTTGGGAAAAAGCAGTACCATAAAGATGCCCTTGGCTTGAAGACTAGATGTCTGTGAAGCCTTCATTCTTAGGAACTGAGAGTTGCCTCTTGGTCCTTGAATCCTGTGCACCCTGTCTGGATAGAGACCTCAAAATAAAAACAGAATGTGGAACAAAACCAAACATTGTTTTCTACCAGTTGCTCCAGACAATGAATTTAGTCAAAGACCTTAGGTGGTTTTGATGCTAATTTTCTTATTTCTGAAGGATATTGGAGGGTTTTGAGTGCTGATCAAGTCCCCATTTGGTTCCAAGAAAATCCCACCAAGGCCCCAAATGTTGATAATCCTTGGCAATTGATTGACTTATTACAGGAAGTACCTGGTATATTCCATGTGCTTGCAAGATGGCTGCTGTGCTTCTTAGGAGCTGGATGTATACACATACACACACACACACACACACATACACACACTCCCCCTTGGCTATCTGGACAAGGATATCATGGTAAATGAGGTCCAGAATGGAAACCTAGTGGACATACATGGGTTTAAATTTTCAAATGAAATCCAGAAAAGTAGCAGTGACACTTGAGAAAATTGGAGGAGAGCAGAAATGCCATCAGAGACCCTAGAGGCAGCTAGGATACATACACTACATAAATAACTTTCCAAGATCTCTTCACCACCCATCGATTGGAAACTGGGTGCCTGGCCCCTAAGAAATCTACTAGAGCATTACAGAAGAGTGTACCCAATAATCCCACTTACTGTTCAATTATGAGTTTATACTTTTCTGGGCCACACTGAGTATGTCCATAAGTGTGTCCTTCTGCCCCATCCTCTATAAGTAGATGTGCAATTATCATACCAACTCTGTCTATTGTTGGAATTACTATTTTGGGTTGGCCCTATGTAATGTGACATGAAGAGTAGACGTGTATAGCAAAATCTCGATATGGAAATCCAGACTTGAAAACATTCTCCAATGCCTTGGCATCCTAGGGATAAATTGGTCATAGTTTTCAACAAGTCAGATCAAAGCCAAATGCTGTTTGCATTCAGACAGTGATTCAGGGACCATGTCTTATTTGGTTCCTTTGAAAAGAAAGCACAGACATTTTTTCATACCTACGAGAGAATGCTTTTGGCTGCCAAATTTGTGCGCTGAACATTTTATTGTACTCTAATACAAAATTTAACATCTTGTCTCAAATGTCCCTCCAGAATTACCCTAGCATCTCTAGGCCGAGGTACCTGTTACAATGATGGTCTCCTGATGTAATGTGAAGAAGAAAATCAGCCAACTGGTAAAGATAAAAAAAAAATGAGAGTAAATAAAACACATATGGAACTTCTACTTTAAGAGTTGAAATGTATATGAGTGTATATGCAAATCAGCTATCCAAATATGAATGTAGGCCTGGCCAGACTTAGGCACAATTAAGAAATGGTGAGGTTTGCTTTCTTCGGCTTTCTGCATCTGGCCTGGATATTTTCTATGATCTCTGCCCCATGCTTTCAGACTGCTTTCCTACTCCCTGTAACCCCTATGAGAATGTTCATCTTCCAGGACCTAATTCAAGGATCCCATCTGCACTGCCCACTGATTCCTCAAAACATGTGTTTTGTGTTCCTTTGCTGTGGGCCTTGCTTTATAATGAGGATTACTTAAATGACTGGCTTGGAAAAAAACATTAGTCTCACATAGTTAATCCTTGATTTTTACCAAACAGATATTACACACACACACACACACACACACACACACACACCAGAGAGAGAGAGAGAGAGAGAGAGAGAGAGAGAGAGAGAGAGAGAGAGAGAGAGACTATTTCTTGGTTGTATTTTGTCCTCTTCAGCTCCAGTGAGTACTCTAGACACAGAAAACCCTAATTTCAGTGGAGAATGACAGGAGGGCCAAGTAGCATCAGGCTGAGTGAAAATTTGAAGATAGCTGTGCTGATTTCATTAGATCTAATGACTGTTTGTGTTTTGTGTGGAAGATGCACCTCCAAGCAGTCAGCAAATACAAAACACGTTCATCTTCAAAGCAGTGCTCTAACATGAAGGAAGACCTGGTACTGCTCTCTTTTTGTGCCTCTAGAGAGGAACACCAGAATGCAAAGGGTTCCCTCACAGTCACCCAGCTATTAGGTATGGAAGCAGGATTGAACCCTAGTAGTTTGGTTCCAGAGTCTCCATCTTTATTTTATTTTGGTGTGTGTGTGTGTGTGTGTGTGTGTGTGTGTGTGTGTGGTGTATGCATTTGTGTATACCTTGGATGTGCAGATGAGGACTTGTGGAGGCCAGCAGATATAGGTCTCTAATTGAATGAACCTAAAGTTTACCAGTTCAGCTAGGCTGGCTATCTAATGAGACCTTAGGTTCTGCTTGCCTCTGGTCCCCAGCACTGGGGTTGCAGGCAGATGTTACCATGCCAAGCTTTTTATAGGTTCTGTGGATCTGAACTCAGGTCCTTGTTTTTGCAGAGCTAGTACATTGTCCCCTGAGCCATCTCTCCAGATCCTGGGTAGTGGTGGTGGTTCTTTTCAAGATTTGATTACTTTATGTGTATGTGTGTGCCTGAGTGTATGCATGTGCATTGTATGTATGTTGTGCCCACAGAGGCCAGAAAGAGGGCATCAGACCCCAGAATTGGAGTTGGGGCATTATGAGCTGACACGTGGTTCTGGGAATGAGTGATCTTAACTGCTCAGCCTTTGGTTCTTAATTTGGCTTGTCCATTCATCAAGTGAGTGACACAGAGCAGGGTCCTTGATGTACAGCCATTTTGGGTTATCTGAAAAGAAACCTAAAAGGCCTCTTGATGGCGGTTCTTCACCATGGCTACCCATTAGAGTCACTTGAAAAACTTCTCAACAGTTCTGATACCCAGGCCCCATGTACACTGATCAAATCTCAAGCACTCTGGAGTCTTGCCAATTACACAACAAAGCTTCCTGAATGTCCAAAACACAGCTAGCCCTGACAAGTATTCCTGCAGGGGATTGGGCATTTAAAGGTAGGAACCAGCCCAGAGAGGAGGGATGGGCAGCGGGTAGCTCAGAGTTCTGAAAGTCTAAGGTTGGGGGCTACACACTTCGACTCCTAATCACCTCAAGGGAGTACAAATGATTGGTTTCCTTGTGAGGAAGAACAAGCTGGTAAAATCATCTCTCCTGGACTTAGAAAGTGCTAACTATGACCAGTGGACCCCATTATTACAACCCTACCTGATGCCAATTACCCTGCAAAAGCTCCATCGTATTTCGCCATGAAAATGACAATTACATTTCAACGTGAGTTTCAGGGAGAGCGTTCAGATCCTCACAAAAGTTTTTAAGGAGGTAGAAGTTGATGTCACCTGGAGGTGCCCTGTAACAGGTCAGTTCATATGCAAGTGTATACATGTCCTTAAATTTTACATGTAATTTACGTTGGTACATGTTTTTCCAGTGTCTTGTGCTACACTGTGCTTTGTGGAGTCCAAGGCTCCTGGAAAAAGCATGTGAACCTCAGCCAGAAGGGTGAATTCAAATCTCCTCTCTGTCACTTACTAGCTCAGTTAAATGAGACCGTGGGTCTCGATGCTGAATCCTGGCATGGAACAAGCCCCTGATAAGCCTTTGTCACTGCCACAACTAAACTGTGCCTGGCACTGACCACTTGTAACCTGATGCTTCTGCTCCTTCCTCCACGTCCACTTCTTGCTGGAAGGGAAGAGAACAGTAACAAGAGGAACGTTTCTGACCTATGCAACCTGCGGAGATACCATCGTTATTATCAGGTTCTGTCGGCCTCTAAATTCAATCTAGGATCTAAGGACTCTCTGCCCCTGACGCTCATGCCAACAGCCTCAAGTGATCTCTACAGCTAAGAGTTTTAAATGTCATTTAGTTACAAAACAAAGGACTGGAAAGATGGGGGTGGGGATAATGGTGGAGGATGAACTCAAACTTTGCAAAGTTGGACCAACAGCTACCACAGAATTGAGTGGGATTCTAAGATGCACGCGCTGGCAGCCATCCCTTTAGTGTTTCTAAAGGGCACCCCAGGTATTCTAAGGGGCTCTGCTTTACCTTGGGTTGAAAAAAGTCCAATTGCCATAGGCATTTTGGAATGCATAAATTTTCTTTCAGGAGATGGGTTCTGGAGCTGCATTTGTTAACCAGTAACTGGGAACACACAGAAATGGCCCAGCTTTTCAAGGTAGTTGTCTGTTAGGTAAATGGATAAGTCACTCTTTCGGACCACCAAAGGTTGGCCAGTGGATCTGAAAGAGCCATTGTGTAATTATGGGGTAGATTAACGTCCTTCTTTAATCCAAATGACTGGAGGGTCCCAAAGAGAACCTGAACCATAACACTTTTTTCTTTTTAATCCAGGCTCTTCTTAAGCTATAAAAATGATTCCAGCATTTACTAGGTAGTGAAGTTTGTCTTGCTTATCTTTATATCTTCCATGGTCCCTTAGCTACCTTAGGTACTTTTATAGGTTGTTGTTACTTGTATAAAAGAAAACAATAAAAAGAACTTAACAGTTATCATAAATGAGAATGTGAAGCAGCAAGGTGGAGTTCAGAAATGGCTCTATCCAGGCCCAAACATGCGTCCTCTGCAAAGCCTGCCCTGCACTGAGGATCAGCTTTCTCTGCACAGCACGGAGGGAGAACGGCTGCTTCCCCTAGATTCAACCAAAACAAAACATTCTTTTCCACCTATCTTTAGTCCAAATTGGGCCATAAACCTGTTTAAGCCACATCCATGGCCCCAGGGTGAAGGGGCTGTGTAAGGTCCTGCACTGGTTGGTTGAAGGCCAGCTTAACTAGTGGATCACTGACAAGATTGAGAAGAATTTGTATTAGAATTCTCAAGCCCCTTCTAGGTGTTGGGGAGGGACGTGGAGTCTGCCTCCCCCTAAAGCTGTCATGCTGACCCCATTACCAAAAGGAGAATCTCCAGCTTGCACAAGTTTATTTCCTACCCTGTCTTTACAAAGCCCCAGATAGCAGAATTGAAGTCCCCAGTGGGCCAGGGTACAGCCTCCAGTCTTCCAGTAAGTAGTGGAGTTAGGATTTCCAGGTTTTCTAATACCAAAGTCCACCCTCTTTCCAACATCCTGCCGGAGGGAATGAACAAATAAACATTAAGTAGAGGCAGGTTCAGTTGCCCCGAAGGAGTAAGAGCAGTGAACTGTAGGGGAGACTTCTGTTTGAAGTGGGCCACGCCCACACGAGCAGAAACACTGGGAAGGTATTTCACCCTTCTACCTGTTTCCTCATCTATGAAAAGGAGATTTGACTTCACTGGGCTGGGGTGAGAACTCAGTGGGGCTGTACCTTTAAGGAACACTCAGGCCTGAAGGAGGTCAACACTCTTAGTATGAACAGGTATGTTTTTGGGGCATCTGGTCATTTGGATAATATATAAGAAAGCCACACTCTCTGTCAAACTACAGAACACCAAGAGTATTGTATGTGTGTGCGCACAATTCCCATGTGTCAGTGTCCCAGCAGTTCTGGATGCATAGAACATTTCTAAGCTTATTCAGACTCTCTTCTAGGCAAGTCAAGGAAGAGTCTTAGAAGAAGCCACCACATCCCTTTGTCCTCAGAGCCTGATCTGCCTTATCCACCCCATTCTTCATCCAGCTCATTAAAAAGCAAAGCCACCTCCCTGCACTCCCCAACCCCATTCTTCTCTTCTGACTCCCTTATCCCCCACTTTTAGGATGCAATTTCTTTTCTGTACAGAACTCAAGGCTTGATGTGAGTGACTCGTGTTCCCTGTGGGATACAGTGTATATCTTTGAGAAGGCCCCAGGTCAGGACCACCTCCAAACACAAAATCTGGAATGGAGACTTTATATTTTCTTCATTCAAAGAAACAAAATGCTGAAGAATCTGTGCACACTGAAAGAGAGGAGCCTGATGTTGAGACTCTTTCCCAGTACTGAAATGATTACAAAGACACAAAGCAAGTGGCTGGAGTTGGTCACCATCTCTGCAAGTAGGAAGCCATTCTTTTGCTTCCTAGTTAATGAAGCCATTTATTTAATTAGCGTTCACTGCCTCCTAGCTCATAGTGCTTCTGTTAACATAGGAAGAAAAGTTAAGTTACAGCCAGCTACCAAGAGATGTTTACCGAAGGCTGTTATAGACATGATCAGGTCTCAATGAGGTAATTAGCTTTACAAGTCTGAAAGTATCCAGTGCCGGTGCTTGGTGGTAGAGGAATTACTGTGCAATACTGTACACATTATATAATTCATTCCTATTTGGGTAAGTCTTTTTTCAAGCACTTTGGGATTATGTCAGGAATTCTAGATGCACCTCAAACTTACACAAAAGAGGAAGAAAAAAGTGTACTTATCAAAAGAAACTGAGAGGAACCATATGGAGAAAAATACTTTCGTCGGTTTAATTTGAAGTTATACATTTAGACTCTGATGTAAAGATTTGACCTCAGGGGGCTGGAGAGATGGCTCCGTGGTTAAGAGCACCGTCTGCTCTTCCAGAGGACCCGGGTTCGATTCCCAGCACCCACATGGCAGCTAACAACTGTCTTTAGTTCCAGTTCCAGGCAAACACCAAGGCAAATAAATAAATAAATAAAGTGCTTTAAAAAAAAAAAAGATTTGACCTCAGAAGGGAAAGAGTATTCTGGTATGAATATAATAAGTATAAATGAGAGCTTAAGAAAAAAAAAACAGTAGCTGGAGAGATGGCTCAGAGGTTAAGAGCACTGACTGTTCTTCCAGAGGTCCTGAGTTCAATTTCCAGCAACCACATTGTGGCTTACAGCCATCTATAATGACATCTGGTACCCTCTTCTGTACACTGTATACACAATAAATAAATCTTTAAAGAGCAGTATCATTGTAAGAAGAGTCTGGGCCAACCATACCTGTGGTAAGAATAACTTAGATTTTATTAGGCTATCAAACATAGGTAACATGATATGAAATTTGCTGGATCCTGCTATTTGTGCTACTCATTCAGGAAGGTAAAATGAAAATTTTCCATCTTACACATTTAGTTCTCCTCTTTAATTTGGCAAACACTAACTTTTTCCAGAGCATTTCTACCAGAGTGGACTCTTGTCATCTGGTGTGAGTGTGTACACGAGTTTGTGTTTTAATAGCTAGGCATACTGTTATTGGTGCTATTAGCTCAACTTACATTGTTTCTGGCTGTGGGTTCTCTACAGGAACAGGGCTCTGATTTGCAAGTTTGGAAATAGACGGCTGCTACATTGCTCAGATTCCTACGTGTAACACTTCTGAAGATTTGCTGTTACGTTCTCCCTGGGACCGTTCAATGGCTGTAGCTGCAGGTTATGAATGCCTGTTTTGATTTTAGCATTGAGTCTTCAGTTGCACAGGACCTGTGTTTTCTGTGCCTCTCGGAAGCATAGCAACCTTTGCTGACTGCTTTGCTACTGTTGTTTGAAGGCCAGCTGAAGCAGCTAGGCTACTCTGGAGGGAATTATTCCTGCCTCCCCCACCCTCCCTGCCCACTTAGTTGCATTTATCAACATTGATTACAAGGGACTGTGACTTTATACACATGTATAATAGCTGATTATCACTGTTGATTTAATTTAGAATTGTCCAGGAGGCAAAACTCTGGGTGTGCATTTGTCCACAAATGTTTAATGGAGAAGGAAGGATCCACCCTAAATGTGGACTGCATGATCCCACTGCCTGGGGTCCTCAACTGCATAAAAATGGGAAACTGAGGGGAGCAACCACATTCATTTCTCTGAATTTTCTGCCATGATGGACCAGACCAAAGCAAACCTCTTTGTTACTCAAGTTGTTTTTGTGAGGCATTTTTTTTTTTTTTTTTTGTCACAGCAATAAAAAGAAGCAACTCATGGAACTTCCTGTGTACTTTGCATACAGTCCAGAGAATCCCTTTAGAGTTTAGGCAACAATGTTGAAAAAGCTAGGGGTTCTGGGCCAGCAAACCTAGCCCTGTCTGCAATTCTCTCATGTTCATGGCTTTGAGGACTGATGAGGTGTTCTGCTCAAGAGCCTTGTGGTTTTCTCTATCCTAGGCACAGAGCTTGCCAAGCTTAGATCTTTCTGTCTCAGCGCTTGGACAGACTAGGCATATATACTTGAGCTGGCAGTAGGGTACTGTCTGCTGAGTCAGTTGTCCTGAGTCAGGGGTCAAGATGAATGCAATGTGGGTCTCTGGACAGGGAAGAGGCTGGCTAGGCTACGGTTCCCACCTCTCTGGCTGCAAGGCTGCCAGGCATGACTCCTAAGGACAAATGATGGAGAGGATCATGGGAAGGGAAGGATGACATCTTTGAACACCCTTACTTCCTTTCCCATCGTCTCCTCCCTCTCCTCCGACCAGTTTGGAAGAAGCACAGAACTCATTCTGAGTTGTTCTGGTAACATTCCAGGGTCACTATAGCCCTTGGGACTATAAACACATTGCAGATGTACATTTTTGCTCTCATCCCAAGCACTGCACATATTTAGTGGTAAATGTATTAGGAATATTAGAGACTCATGAAAATGTCACCTAAATAAAATGTCATTCTCACTCCTGGGCTCAAAATAATAAAGGGAGTTTGGGGAAAATTAATGACTCACAACTTCCCCACTATCTCATTTCTATGAGTAATGGACCATAGTAGGGTACAGTACTAAGTATTTTCTCTTGCAGCTTTGATACTCCCCTCTCGTGAGAAGTTTCAGTGGCTTTTGTCGGGTCCCAAGACATCATTTCATCATTCTATGCATCAAAACCACAGAATTTCAATGTTAGCTGAAATGCTAACAAAGTTTTCATTTTTTTTTTTTTTCCATCAATCACCCTGGCTGTACTTCTGGCTGGGGAATGGCATAAGACTGTGTGAGTGTGAGGAGCAGAGTTTCCCATGATGCTCTGAACTTGAGCAGCTTGCTCTGCTCCTGAAGGCTTCAGTTCAGGAGGATGGGTTTTTATGTGAATGTCAGGCATGTTGCAATAACTAGCCACAATGGAATAATCATGGCAATTTCCACCATTTGGTTTCTTTGTTTTTGTGATGTTGCTGCATGCTTCATTTTATGAGTATTTTCTTTTCTTATGTGTGGTTGAAGCCCTCTATTGCCATCCTGGGCTTGGGCATTTGTATTTAAAAGGAGATGAAGACCAGAGAGAGAAAGAGGAAATTGACAGCATGACACAGCACAGTGCTTGCTGTTTTATCCCCTTACCCTTTCTCTTTACTTCTGCTGACAGATATTCTTGTGTTTTATAAAGGTTTTGTCTCCCTCCGAAAGAAGTGAGGACCATAATAAGGTCTAGGAAAGAGTATTGTGAAAACTGGGTTTCTCCTGGTGATGTTGCTTATTGTCACAGATTAAGACGCAGTGACACTTCTGCTGAAATAAGACACAAAAACTGCCAACAATCTCTTTGGTTTGCTGTTTTGGGCTAAGCCACTTGTGTCCTTAGGGGCTTCTATCTGACCACAGCATCTATTAATATGCTACATTATATTAAACAAATAGCAAAATAGACTCTAAGGACAAGAGGAGTTCTCTCTGTTTATATGTGTGCCAAATCTGTGAATGCACGTGGAAGCCAGAGATCTATGTAGGTGTCTTTCTTGTTCCCTGATCATCCTCTCTCTCTCTCTCTCTCTCTCTCTCTCTCTCTCTCTCTCTCTCTCTCTCTCTCTCTCTCTCTCTCTCTCTCTCTCTCCCCAGGATATTTTATTGAACCCAGTGCTCACTGATTTGGCTAGACTTCCTGGCCAGTAGGCTCCAGGAATCTGTCTGTCCACCCCCGCCCCCAACCAGTGCAGGAATTACAAGTGTGTACCACTATGCTTGGCCTTTTAACTGGGGGCTTTTTAACATAGGTTCTGGGGATCTGAACTCAGGTGCTCACATTCTTAAGACATTTTACTACCTACTGAGCTATCTTGAAAGTTCCAGACTAGTAAGTGGTATTCTAAGTATCTGTGGTACCTAGCTCATTTTTTAAAAGATTTATTTATTTATTTATTTATTATGTATACGGTATACAGAAGAGGGTACCAGATGTCATCATAGATGGTTGTGAGCCACCATGTGGTTGCTGGGAATTGAACTCAGGTCCTCTGGAAGAACAGTCACTGCTCTTAACCTCTGAACCATCTCTCCAGCCCGCTACGTAGCTCATTTCATCCACAAAGAATAGAATAAGACTCAGGACACATGGCCTAACTGGAGAATGTTGCCTGCAATAGGCACATTGAATTCCAAGATGGAAGTGTTTGCTTTCTGTGGCGATTCATGTCGGATCCATTTAACAGTAGGACTTTTTGTGACAGGCTTCTAAGGGCTGTGATCAGGCCTAACAGAAAGGCCACAACTTAGGTGAGCTACAAAACTGAGAATGTTGAACTCTTAAGGAGATAACCACAGTACACAAGCAGTGTCTTCCAGGAGGGTGTGCAGCCTGTCTTCAAATAAACCCTGGCTACTTCCCGCTGCTTACCTTTCTTTAGCCTCTCTACCCCTTGGAGGGTATCACACCGATCCTCTCTCCATTCAACAGCCTGTTTTTGCAGCATCCACTCCACACCTTAGGGACCCTTTTGCTATCTTTCACTTTTCTGTTTTTACTCTCCCCTCTTTTTACTACAAGGATTTTCTCTATTGTTCCTTCGGATTTGACAACCGATCCTGTAGAAGGGCTGACACATTTTTAGGCAAACAAATAGGTCCGGAAAGGTGAAGAGTCTCTCTGTGGTTACCACGCTCTGGAGTTTTATGGGAAGGAGCGTGTGCGCGAAGTAGACACTAGCTGGCCTGGTGACCGGGAGCCCGCCCCTATCCCTCCCCGCCCCCTCCAGCGCTCACACTCAGGAAGCAGCTGGCTGCGGGCCGGCCCTCGCGGCCGCACACACATCCACACTCCTCGCCGGGCAGCCTGCCTCCCGCCCTCTTCCCCCTTCCCCTCTCCCCGAAGCGGCGTCCCCACTGCGCCGCCCGGGCAGCCCAGAGCGCGGCGCGCAAGGGCACAGGAGCCAGGGGCCGCGCACCTCGGGGCCGCGGCGGGCCCGGGTCCAGGCTCGCACCGGCGCTCTCCAGCCGGGACCCAGCTCCAACAGCCAGCATCCCGAGCCCGGCCCCTCCTCGCATCCCCTCGGCCCAGAGCGAGGATGAGCGCCCTGGGCCAGGCACAAAGTCGCCACTGAACTTTGTAAAGACATGATTGGAGTGTGCCTGGGGGTAGCGAGGACAGCGAGCTGATGCCGAGAGTCGGCCCGCTGCCCTGCCTCCTCCTTCCCGGGTCGTCGCCGTCGCAGCCGCGCGCTCACACACACGGCCATCGGGCCGCGTTTCCGCGCTCGGGTCCCGGGCTTGGATGCGAGTTTTCATTTCCTAAGGAGGCAGAGCCCGAGTGGAGCGCTGAGGGGCTCAGCCCCCAGCCACTGGTCGCCAGTGCTGTCACGCGCGGGCTGGCCCCGAGAAAGGACTCCCGCGCCTAGCTTTGTTGTGGAAATCCGGTTACCTGGTAAGTGGATGCCATAGGAACTTTGTTCCGCAGGCAAGAGACGGTGCAAGAGTGTGGGGGCGGTCAGTCTCAGAGATGCAAACTCCGCTTTAGAAATAGTTTGTGCACGCCGAGTTGGTGGCGTTGGCGCGGCTTTGAGGACACGAGCACCCCAACTCCCCAGACACCCAGGGCTTCTAGAGACCTAGGCACTACCTTACCGAGGGTGATGGCAGTACTCATTTAGCCATCCGGCTGGCTGTCAGCTGCCTAAGCGCCAGTGTAGACGGAAAGGAAACCAACAAGGTGTTGAAGTTTTGCTTATGAGGGAGAGTCTCTGTGCCTTTTAAAAGAAAATACAGGTTCTAGAAGGTTACAGTCAGGGCAAGCACGGTGCGCACAAACCTCCGGGGTCTTACTTAAGGGAAACTTTGGCAAAGTGGGGGAGTGATGGGGTGGCGTGAGTCTTTTCGCTCTCAGTCGGGCAGTAGTTTATTTTTCCGGTTTCCACGTGTTTGTGGAGCGCCACGAAGGCTGTTTTCCACTTTTGTGTTTCATCCAAGTTGGTGTAAGCATTGTTAAGGGAGGTCCTCGGGTTCGGGGACACAGTTACTAGTCGGGAGAGATGCAGCGACCTGCAGCCGCCAAGTTTTTTAACTATAACCTCCCACGCCACGAAATCGCAGACACCTTGAGACACTAACACTCCCCGCCGGGTTCGTCACCTCGCGTGTACATTTTTTATGGGCCGGGACAAAATGTCAGCACTGTTTGGGAAATGTCTCAGTCTCGAGGACTTTGTCCTGCTTCAAGACTCTGGTCCCTATAAATGACCCTGTGTCTATTTTGAAGTCTCCCGGGACCACTTTGTGGAAAGCGTGAGTGAGCTGTTGGCAATCCTAGACACACACCTTGCCCCAAGCGACAGTTCCATGTTACTCACAAGAGCTGCCAAGTCACCCAGGGGACGAGGAACTCACCCAAGTGTCTGAAAACCTTGGCCCAGGAGGATTTGTCATCCTATGGATGATTCAAGTAGGTACCTGAAGGGAGACACTTAGGGGAAAGGGTTCTGTCTCAATGAGGTCGCGCCCTTGGACCTGGTAGGTAGTGTGTTTGGGAGGCGACCGCAAAGCGACACTGGGCGGAGGGTTGTCGCACCATGGTTTAGACGCGGGGCTCTGCGCACCCGAATGCGGTTCCCGGGGCTCCGATCGGCCGAGCACGGGTCCCCTCCGTCGGTCCGGGCTTCCTAACTGGCGGCTGGAGGCGGCTTTTCTGCCCCCGATTTACTCCGTACGGGGTTGCACAACAGGAAGCCGGCACGAGTTTGTTTTGTTTTGTTTTGTTGCGTTCGCTCGCTCGCTCGCTGGCTGACTCGCCGGGGGTGAGGGGCGGGGGCAGAGCGGGGGCGGCCGGGTTGAGCGAGCACCACTTAGGAGCCCTGGCGCCTCCACCTCCGGACCCGCCCTCGCTTACCTCCGGGGAAACCAGGGGCCAGCACCCAAGACCCCCACGGGGGCAAAGGTGTGTGTATTTGTGTGTGATTGTGAGTGTATGCCACACATCTCGGCCTTGCAGTCCTACTACCACTCCAGGCTCCTCTGCTCTGAGTACCTCTCTTCCTGACTTGGCTTTCTTGACACCAGCTTGGTCCTTTGGGATAGAGGGTAGGGGGTCACTTCCGGATTCCGAGGGAGCTCTGTTCTCAGGGACTACACTGCGGGAGTTGCAACCCTTCCTGGAGAGGACACCTTGGCAATACTGCACAGCCGCTTTCTAGGACTTTAACATCTCTTGAGAATTGGGGTTGGTGGTCCCAGGTGATCCTAGAACTGTCTAGGAAAGAGAAGGTATACAGCTCCCCCCAGTGGACCAGTTCCCTTTGGGTTATGGGACCTGGAGTCCCAAGTGGGAACTGATAAAGTCCTAGTGGGCCTGGATAAATTAAGATTCCAAGCTGGGGATTTTGCTCAAGAACCTCTGCTTAACTTAATCACCCAGGAAAATCACTAAAGTTCTCAGTTGAGAGCGGTGCTTGGGCCGGCCTGAAGGTAAACTCAAGACAAATGCCAAGTGTCTTCTGTCTACTCTGAAGCTTTGATGAGTCATGATTTCGGCCTTGGGTGATAGCCAGGCCAGTTTCCCAAATGCCTCCTTGCCCACCGGACTTTATTTTTTTAGGCTAAATTAGTAACTTTTAAAATTATAAAAATGGACTTGTGTTAGTTTAAATCTTAGGGCGCCCCCCCCCCTTAATTTGTAGTGAGGCTACACAAAGCAGGTGCAACCTGCAAAGGTTTGCAGAAAAACAATGAAGGTTGTGCCTGGAAAGGTTGATGTGGATCTAGAGAGAACTGTGTGAGAGTGTATGTTCCCCCTGCTCTTTTCCAGTGACACCTGCTGACTTTTAGTGAGTTTGCTAGAATTTACCAGTTTTCATCAAGACTAGCTCCAACCCCACACCTTGAATTGACGAAGGCATTATTCTTATAGGTACTCTGTTCATTTCTTTCCTTCCATGCCAGGAGGATTCAGTCAGCCCTTCGTGAAAGTGAATGAGTTAATTCTGTGTGCTCTGGGATGATTCCCTTGCTTTCCTTAAGGCCAATTTGGGAAGAGTGGCCTTTCTAAAATTTATCAGTTGTACCAAGTTTTCTTCTCGTCCTACCAGTGATTCAAAGTTCCCACTCAGATTAGCAGAGATAACTGGAGTTGGTTGATTTGCTTGGGAGAAAATAGGACGCACTCTTTTCTTGGATGTACTCCAGACTTTACCTAGTGTGGCATTTTTACCTGGCCAAAAAAGACTGGGGAAAGTTAAGTGGCATTTTGTAAAAAGTCTGCCTTTACTTATGTGGCAGAGGTGGTCTTTGCACAGTTTCACAGTTTCAGAAGTCAGATCAGTGTTCACATTACCTTCTTCCTTCTAGGCCAGAGGATGTGTTCTGTCTACATTGTCCTCTCTGGTCATAGTTGCTAATCATTGGAGTTGGAATGTTAGTGTTTAGTTTTCTCAGATTGTAGGAGTTATTTTGAAGGATCAGATCCAGAAAGAGGCCCCAGAGCACACTCTTATCCTTGGAGAAGTCATTTCCTGTGTTTCTGCAATTATTTTTTCTATAGAGGAAGTTATATTATAAATAAGGTGTCAGTACAGGATTTAACCTTTATCCTTGGCTAGTTCACGTACTCAATTAGGACTGAAGGAAAAAAAAAAAAAGAAACATAGGAAGTCTTTGCAATAAAAACATGATGACATTCTTTTTAAAAAAATATTTATTTTTATTTTATGTGAATTGGTGTTTTGCCTGCATGTATAACTGTGTAAGGGTGTCAGATCTTGGAATTACAGACAGTTGTTAGCTGCCATGTGGATGCTGGGAATCGAACTCAGGTCATCCAGAAGAACAGTCTGTGCTCTTAACCGCTGAGCCAGCCCCATGATGACATTCTTATTCAAGGAGAAAGAGACAAAATGAAGCCTTTAACATGGCATTAAGATGAGTTGAATTTTTATAAAAGATGCCCAAGTTCCATGTTTTCCTAGTTGCCCACTTACTTAGGCAGGATTGACACAAACACTAACATTTTTATTGAGACAGAACAAAATATCCGTATGGAAGGTCATACCTCCTAGCTTCTCTCACAGCTCCTCCCTCCCTTTAAGGCAGTGGTTGTCAATTTGTGTGTTGTCACCCCACTTGTGGGTTGCATATCAGATACCCTGCATAGCATATATTTGCATTACAATTCATAACAGTAACAAAATTACAGTTACAGAGTAGTAATGAAATAATTTTATGTTTGAGGAATGCATTCAAGTGGAGGAACGGTATTTAGAAGGTCACAGCATTAGGAAGATTGAGAATCACTTGCATAAGATAACACTGCCCTCACTTCTGACACTTGTGTGAGTTTCTCTGAACAAATGTCTTATGTAATTCGAATAGTTCTAGATCGGTTTGATCTGTATGGAACTTTATAGTAGGTCAGATAATTTGGAATTTTTTTTTAAGGCAGTGGGAACAGTTTGGCTTAGAGAAAGTAGCTGTTTGAGCTTTACTTAAAGTGAAGTGGATCATCAGTACACGCATGAGCAGTCTGGTACCTAACTGAGTCTCATGCCTGGTGTGACTCTGAGCAGGAATGGTGCTGAAGAGTATGGATGTGTTGGTAGCCCTGATATAAGGGCCATCACTCCACAGCAAACAACTTGGTTCTGAATTGACTGTGAACATTATCCACCAGAGTGTCAAGATTCAGGCAAGAATATCTTGTCTGCCCAGAGGATGGGATAGAATTTCTATGTCACATTTTCCTTCTGAGAGAAAGGAAGAGAGACAAATATGAATAGACTAGAAAGCTTACAGCTGTAATTAAACTGGATCCACAGGTCATAGAGCATGGAACTCCTATTGAACTGCCACATGTCATTTATACTATATTTATTCAGATATCATAAATGATAAGGGCAGTCTATAATTATATATCTCACTTCTATTTTCTACATAATAGGAATAGCGTAAATATATGTGTAAATTAGTATTGAAATATATGTATGATAGGTCGGGTGTGAAAAGGACAGATGTATAAATACAGTATGTGACAGAGCTGGGGGGCATTCAAATATAAACTAGACATGACCACAAAACTCAGGGAAATGAGAATTTAGACAGGGAAATGAAGCATAGGCAAATAGCCACAATGCACTGTAGAATGTAGGAATGTGAAATGAAAAATGTATGTGAAATAAAATAGTTAAAATGTGTTGGGTTCTTTATGTCCTGGCTCTGTACTAAGAATGTGACATGCATTTTCTCATTTATTACTTTGTAATGTCATAAACAGTGCACAATAGAATGAGTATCCCCATTTGACAGATAAGAGACATGGAGACTAACAGAGAGTGATGGGCATAAAATGGACTTGGCAGATGAGTAAAAGTGGCCTTGTGGGTGCTTCATTTGGTAAAACTTTTTGCCTTTGAAATACGAAGACATGAATGTTTAGCATGACCAGTTCTAAACCTGTAACCCATGTAAAGATGCTAGATATAGTGGAACACCCCCTCAGTGCCAACACGGGAAGGAGACAGAGACAATGGATATGAGTTAAGTGTAGCTCAATTGGTGAGCTCTAAGTCAGTGCAAGACCTTGCATTCCTGGGGTTGACCGCTGAGACTGTCATCTGTTTCCTACATGCACATATACCTTTCCACATTGATCTGCACAGTACAAACTTGCATACATATATACACACATCCATACACAAACTGAGCAAGAAAGGAGACTGAAAAACTCTTTTAAGGTAGACTTCAAGGCAGTGTGCCAGTCATTTTCTCTCTTGGGAACAAAATCAGGGGATTTGTCTGTAAGGCTTGAAATCTCAGAGATGCCACATAGCTGAGCGCATACTTGAGATGGAGAAAGTAGTGGGGCCATTCTTGTTTGCTGTGATCTCTAGGCCAAGAACATGAAAGGCTGCACGTTCCTTCAGGGACAGCAAGCCTTACGGAACTATAGATGAGCAGATAGGCTGGAGCACAAGATCTGACCTTGTCCCTGCCCCTTGATAAAGTGACCAAGATTTCTGAACATCAGTGGTTTTTATAGTTCTGAGCCAGAGTGTCCCGAGTTTCATTTCTAGGCCTGTTGAATACTGTCATACACAGAAAACCAACTAGAGGCCAGGGCTGAGTAGGACTTTTGCTGTTTTTGTGTGTGAAAAAATAGATTAATGTTTTCCCAACCTTTTCAGCATGACCAATAGGCTCCACTCCTGTCTGTAACTTGGCTGAGTCATTCATGAAAGGTTTAAACAAAATTTTTAATAAATATGTTGTCATGTTGGGTAAAGGCCTAGTCATTGTTGTGGACATTCATACTTCTTTCCTGATGTCAGTGGACAGAATTAACTTGTATAAAATTTCTGTCTACCAGTAACTAAAAATACTTAACATTGGTTACTTTTAAGCAGTAACTGTGGTGAGGAAGAGAAATTACTCAGTCCACGTGTGACAGAGATGCTTTAGCAAGCATGACTCTTTGGTCTAGATGATCAGCTTTGCTTTAGAATCTTCTAGAGGTAGCTGTTTCTTACCCTTTTGAGAAAATGATGGTTTTCCCCTTAAAAATAGCCATTCCTGTGGACTGAGTGACAGCTTTTACAATCCAAATGACAAGGAAACCTCATTTCATTTCAGCATAGTTCACTTCCTTTCTACCTCTTTGTGTGAAGATGGATTTTCATATTTTCTTTAGTAATACTATTCTCTGGTCAGTTTTAACTGCTTTTCTGTTTTTCAAAGAAGAGGGCTTTGTGTCTCAAATGATGGCCATGTGGGACTCAGTCCCAGCAGTGCAGGTAATTAATTCAGAAGTGACGTCATAGGGGATGAGTTCATTTTTTCCATTTCAGATTCTTCATTTCAGGATCTGATGTTAACTCATATTAAGAACACATTTCAAAAAACACAGTTCTAAAAACCTGAGTTGTGTTAATATTTTGGTTTTTCTATCAGGGCATGGCTTTATTCTTGGGATAAATGTCTATACTCTGCAACCAGAAAGATCTAAAAATAATTATTATCATTACTATTAAGTTGTAGGCATGGATGTTTTGTCTGCTTGTATATTCACCACATGTATGCCTGATGTCTGGAAGGCAAGAGAGGGGTATTTGTTTGAATCCTTTGGAATTGAGTTACAGAGAGTTTGAGCTGACCTGTGGATGCTAGGAATTGAACCCCGGTCCTCTGAAGAACAACCAGTGCTCTTAACCTTTGCACTGTCTCTTCAGACCTCATTGTCAGTAGTTTTGATGCTGATGTTTTGCTCAGGTATTACTTAGCACAAAAGATCAATTGTTCTCTGTTGAGAGGTAATAGATAGCAGTGTTTGAAATGTAGCTTTGTATTATGTGACTTTAAAAAAAAATGAGGCCGCAGCAGGAGGATCTCTGAGTTCAAGGCCAGCCTGTCTACAAAGGAAGTTGCAGGATAGCTAGGGCTTCATAGAGAAACCCTGTCTCAGAAAACAAAACAAACAACTAAAATGTCAGGCTTCTTCATTTTACACTATTTTGGTATTTTTCTTTTACTTTGATATTTTTAAAATCTGGCTGTACCCACCACCGATGTTTGTAGGTGTTTGGGTCAGCAAAGATTCCAAATGGATTTCTAACACTAGGTTTTATTTCATTTTATCGTGACCTACCATAAAATCCAGTGTTTATCTTATCCAGAACACACTATGTGCATACAATATGTACACCTGCAAAGAAGTGAAATAGAACAGTTCTGACTATTCCTCTTGATGTACTCTGATAGCTGCAAATATATTGCAGTCTGTTCTATTTATTTTATTAAAAACCTATTTCCCCTGTTGAGTAACTGATACCATAGACCATTAGGGGATTGCTGACCAGCTTGCAAAACACTGCTTTAGAATGAATACTTTGGTAACTCTAGGCCTAGGAACTCAACATATTCCCACCTGTGATGTACCAAGGCATGGCCAGTCCATGACTGCCTGTCTGAATATTCCTGTTTGTGCTGAAATGTTTTTGGTTTCAAGTTTATTCTAATTTCTTATAATGATGATTGTTTTTTGGACTGACTGACCATTCATTGTAGGGCCACAGCTTTTCTAGACCTTTGTGAATTCATTGATGAATTAGTGACTGAGGTAATTTAATGGCACATTTCTCAGTAATTGTTGCTCAAACCAGTGACATTGGGTGGAGTTGACTGTGAGAGTCCTGTAGATGCGTCTGAGGCAGTGGCGGTGGTGCATTCTGGGGTGAGAGGTGGCTTCATAGTTGCTCTCCAACAAGTCTCTCTGAAGATTCTGATTTTCTCTCTGCTCTGCATCATCGCCATCACAGCCATGTCTGCATCTTCAGAATGTTGCTTCTGACTTTTAGACTGACTGACTAGGTTGGTTCCTGAACTAGCTGGTCTCTCCTCTATCTCTTCCTCTTCCTCCCTTAGGCCTTGGCCATACTCACTACCCACATGGTGGACTTCATAGCTACAGACATAAATTTAAAAGGCACTGTCAGTTATTTTACTCCGTACACTTAAGAAAAATTATCTTCATTTTAGAGACAATTTATGAATATAAAATTTAGAATAGTTACAATGTGTTGATCATGAATTAGCTTAAAGTTTGGATCCACAGTTACGTAGAAGTCATGGTTTCTGTTGAAGAGGGACCCTAATGCAGGTTATAGTGTCTTTTCTGGGTGATCTTTGGAAGTCTTGGATGGAATGCCTGGTGGAATACTCATTTGTCTCATTAATTACTGCTGAAGTGAAATTTCTAATTTCATCTTACTGTTGAGTGTATTCTTTAACATCAGTACCTGTTGATATTCAGAATAAATGTAGCAAAATATTCTTACTGTCTTTATTAGGCCTTGAGAATACTTGAGTTTTGAAAAGATCTATCTGTTTCTTTGAGCATATGCCTTACAGCCAAATATGAGCTGCTTTATGTGAAACGTCTGTGGCTTGGTTAGTTCCAGTGTATGAATCCATGTAGACAACTGTGTCTAGCAGTGAATCCATTCAGTGTAAGAGAGGATCTTCCAGTTTTGGTCTAGAGAAATGATTCTGTCCACATCCAATATATTTCCTCTATAATATCCTCCAGCTTCATGGACTTATGTTTGCACTTTCCTCTTGTTGAAATTGCAGACAAGAATCACTCTGATTTATTGGTGACATCTAATATAGCTGTGTTTATATTGTTGCCAATAAAGTGACTTACATGATTGGTTTTTGTTTATACAATCTTTACTGAGGAGTCAGTCACCTGTGTTAGAACAAGGTACATTCTGCTTATTAAAATGAACTCTTGGGATATAAGAACATTCAGCTCTATCTGTCCTTGCTTAAATTGCAAAATCTCCTTCACACTGCGGCCATGCATGAGAATACCTTAGGCCATCCATCAATAGGTTTTGGATTTCTATATTTTTCTGGCTACAAAAAGCCATAAGAGGAGAAGGTCAGGAGAATATCATGGGCCTGTTAAACAGTGAAGGCAGAGAAGTTGAAATGACAGAGCTTAATGAAATTATGTGACCATTAACCCTGGAGGGGAAAATGAAAAGAGTAATGTGTCATATATGGCACACACACACCATAAATGTATGTACACATGCATATATGTAAATATGATCATATTCAGGATCAGTTTGCTTCCTGACCATTATTTGTGCTTCATTAACAGGATTTTTTTTTTTTTTGGTGCAGGGCAAGAAATGCTTGCAGCATAAGAAATGGAAAATATAACAAAGGCTAAATGTAGCCTAAGGAAATGAAATGATGTATGAAAATTAATAATTAACTGGCTCATCAGATGAATTATGACTGTAGATGAGTCTATTAATTGTATTTACTGAGAAAGGGCCTTTGGCTGTAAATAGGCATCATGGAGCTTGTTTCTGGGATTTTCTTAAATGGATGAGTTAACACAGTTTTCATTTGTTTAGTCTCTCTTAATCCACTAGGAGCTGTGCCTGTAACCCTGGGAAGAGGTAGAGTCATGATTTTATATTTTGATCAAAGTGAATGCTTTTCCAGAAAAGGAGTGGCATTATTAAATGGTTTTCTACCTTAGTTTCCTTGGGGGTTAAGTCATTTCCTCTCCGACCTGAATTATAGGGGTGTGTTTTAAGAGTTTGAAAGTGGTCAAAAGGAAAGATTTAGTAACTCATTAGCAGAGTGAACATTTTCATTGTGAGACCCAATGGGGTATAAAAATCTAAATATGGCAAATGTCACATTTGAAAAACCTGAAATTAATATTTCTGGACTCTCTTTGCCTTTCTCTTTAAAAGTTCTTTGTCATTTTTCTTTTTGTTGGTAGTCGGGAGTAGAGTATTTGGGCCTAAGATAGAGGATAACCTTGTGAGAGTTTTTAAATATAAAGAGGGGCCAGGAGAGATGGCTCAGTGATTAAGAGCGCTGGCTTCCCTTGTAGAGGAACTGGATTCATTTCTCAGCACCCACATAGTGGCTCACACCTGCCTGTATCTCCAGTTTTAGGGGATTTTATATCCTCTTCTGGGCTCTGTGGACACTGGGAAAGCACATGATGCAAACACAACACTAATACATATAAAATAGAAGTGAATACACCACTGAAGAGGTTCTTTCAGTGAGATTTTCCTAGTTAAGTTTAGAATACTATGAGCTGTGATTTATTTTAGTAGAATATACATTTAGTGCTGTATTTCACTGTTGTTTTTTTTCTTACAAATTATTTATTTTTATTTTATGTGAATTGGTGCCTGCATGTATAACTGTGTAAGGGTGTCAAATCTTGGAATTACAGACAGCTGTTAGTTGCCATGTGGATGCTGGGAATCAAACTCAGGTCCTCTGGAAGAACAGTCAGTGCTCTTAACCGCTGAGCCATCTCTCCAGGCCCTCACTGTTCTTGGTTAGTGCTGCTTGTGCACGGTGTTAGAGGAGGCCCCTTCCACCATTGCTTTAGTCGGATGCCAAAGTGTTTCCTTCTAGGTCTACACAGTTCCTCTAGCTTTAACTGATAAAGAAATAGATTCTGGGGCTGGAGAGATGGCTCAGTGGTTAAGAGCACCGTCTGCTCTTCCAGAGGACCTGGGTTCGATTCCCAGCACCCACATGGCAGCTAACAACTGTCTGTAGTTCCAGTTCCAGGCAAACACCAAGGCAAATAAATAAATAAAATAAAGTTTGTTTTTTTTTTTTTTTTAAAAAAAAAAAAGAAATAGATTCTATATAATAATTTGCTATTATAGTACATGAATGTTTTAAATATCATGCTTCTTACCTACAGTATTAGTAAAAACAGAATATCAAGAGAGCCTAATGATTGGGTTTGTCCTCCCCAGGCTTTTATGGATGGAGAACGGAGTCCAGGGAGCTTATTACTTAGATCTTGGCTCCTCGGCTCCTCCATCACTTCTCATTGATAATTGAACAGGCATCTTTCCTAAAGGCGAGTGGTTTTCTCCTACTTTGTTACCCGTTGGGCTTGAAATGATACAGTGATCAACGGCTTAGTTCAGAAGTATATAAAATGTTACACTGTGAGAAACCTAAATTGATTTCTAAGTAGTAGTATTGAATGCTGGAAAGATTTGTTGACATAACTCATGTGAAAACTCTTAATTTTAGGCGTATTTCCCTATATAATTTTTTTCCTTTTCATCTCATGTTTTTCCCCATGTACTTTCTATTTCCTTTTTTTTTTAATCACATGCGTAGTTTTCCTTAACTTAAATGCTGTCTACCTATTTTTCTGCATTAATAACTTTATTTTTCTAGTTCCTTTTTTTTAGTCATAAAATTTACATACGTTATTTTGTTTTTTCTTTAAACCTATCTCAAACAGGAGTGCAATTTATAAAAAAAGCAAAATAAATATTCATGTATGACATGTCAGTATGAGTGCATTATTTTAATTTTGTTCTTGGCTCGTCACATTATCTTCTCATAGTTCTTTCTTAATGACCAAGCCTACTGCTGGAATACTTAGTGATATCTTTTTGAACCAGACATTGATGAGAACTACTTGTATATGATATTTTTTTAAAAAAACAAAAACAAAATCAAACCCAAAAAACCCCAGAAATGAGCTCAGTCAACAAATCTGCAGGCACTTGCCCCTTGGATGTGGTTTAACTGACTCTTGCCATTTTGGACTGTTATTTATTAAAAAAAAAATTGCCAATATGGCATATTTATTGCTTTTCTCCTTTCCAGTGGGTACTGAATAAATGCTTTCTCTCCAAGTTCAGAGTTCTTAGAAACCACTATTTTATGAATGAGTGGAGAATAGATAATGATTTTGATTCTTGCTCAAGATCAGCCAATCAAGGGATAAAGAGGGTGTCTGGTAATACACTGTAGCTCCACGTGCCACAACAGATGTGCACATAACAGACTGTGTGGGGAGGTGTCCGTAGTCAGAGAAGAACAGACTTGGGATCACTTTGGCAGCAAGCTCTATTCTTACTGTTTTATAAGGGGATGTCAGTCATGCATGTTTGCATGACTTTGATTTGACTTGTCTTTACATGGGACCTATAGTGACGGGGTGGTAGCTCTATGACAGAGAGAGTTGTTGGTTGTCTCTTAGGATTGGCAAATCTTAATGTCCTCAAAGGATGGGATTCTTGGCAAAGCAGAGGAATCAAATAAATTCCGAATTTTACATTTGAATTTACACAGATTGCTTCAACATAGGCATAGGCACACTTAGTAAATTCTATGGGAAGCACAGTAAACATTTAAGTATTTTTTATTCCCTAAAATGGTGAAAGAAAGCAGTATCTTTGAAAAAGTTTTCATTCCTTGGTAGCTTTCCCATGATAATTGGTGCAGTCATTTCTTTTGGATATTTTGAAATTGAGTTTAAAATATTTGTTCAAGACCTCAAGTAGATCATACAAGAAAAAAATCCCAAGACTTATTCTATTGAGGACATATGGATATTATTGACTTGTTCTTAGTCTTCATTTCCTGTGTTTGTTCAGCCGTGACTGCTTCCTCTGACTATCTTGTCTCTATAAAAGACAAAATGCGGCTATCAGACATTTTCAGTAGCAGCATCATGGTGTCACTTGGCCACCTCCTAGGACCAACTCTGGAGAGTGAGTTGGGGCCGTGGAGAGCCTTCCTTAGTGATTTAGACCAAGGGAGTGTTGATGTCATCACACACAAATATAGAATGGCATTCTGTGGACACATTGATACCATTTTTCTGCTCCCACCAGAGGCTTTCTATCAGTATGGTATATATGGTAATTTAGTAGGGCCTTCTGGGAACCTACTGGCACCCCACCTTTAATAGCCCCCTTTCTCCTGTGCTTTCCAGGAGGTATCGTTTATAGCTCTCTCCTTTCCCAGACCCTCACATGGAGGGTGGAGTGTTGTGGCATTGGGTCCATTTCTAGCTCCATAACTCAGGATCAATGTGTATCTAAGATGTTGATGCTGCTGTAAGCATTTAAATATAAGGATCCTTGGAAACTAATAGTCCTGTGCCTAGAGTTCTGATCTTCTGAAAATCTAGGCACTATGAAAATATTTCTCTTAGAATGAACATCATGTTGACTTTGTATTTGTTGACTGGGAACTTCAGAAGTTTAGTCTTACAGTTCCCAGAGGCTGGTGTTCTGGGTTTTCATAGACACACTGTAGGAAAAATGAAGTGTATGGACAGATCCTTTGGGAACTGCTTACATTTTGCAAGCAGTCCTCATAGACTGGTGGTAGCTGCTAAAGTCACCATATTGAGAAAGATACAGTGGTAAACAGAACAAAGCAGTGACCCCATAATACATGCCTTTCATGAATGCAGTAGTGGAGAGTCCTTGCCAAAGAGATGTGTGTTTTATGATCTTGTTCTATGTAAGAGGCCAGTTGTCACCTGTGTTACTTTTTGTCCTGGTATGAATGCTATAAAAGTTGAAAAAACTGCTGTATCTTATTTTCAATGTTGTCTTTCCCAACGCCTGTATTTGTTTTTGTTTTAAACAGACTTACCACCTATCCATGGATAAATTACTTGATTTGCCCTGAAAGAATCAATTGTGCCATTGGATATTGAGCATCTTGGCCTTAGGGCTTTCAGAATGAATGGAAGGTCATGTGGCATGAGTCTCCATTGGACATCAAGAACCCCTCAGGGGTCCGGGTTGCTCAGTGGTCAGCATATTCCTCCTATCAGAGCTCACTCAGGCACTCCAGGCCCCTCATCCTGTGCCAGCACACCCAGCCCCACTATTGGAAGTCTTGCTAACAGTCTCCACCTCAAGATGTCCTCCGGAGCAGGAATGGCTCCTCAGAGCAACGTGGCCGTGAGCCCCATCCATCTGCCTGCCCTGAGCCCCAGGAGACAATTACTCACCAATGGGAAGCCTCAATTTCAGGCCACTCAAGCTGGTGGCATGGCAGCATCACTTACTGTAAAAGCCAAACAGCAAGAATTTGGAGACCCCTTTTCTCCAAATTCTGAGAAAGGTAGGATTGTCGTTTTGGAATTTTTTTTTAAAATGGGAACGGTTTATCTCCCCCATGTTTGTTTACTGCCAGCAAGTTCTATAGAAAATATATGTAATTCAACATCAGAGTCAAAAGATCTGGTCTTATGCTTGCTAAGGAGTTGGGTGTGTGCTTGTATATGTGTGTATAAATGCTAGCTACAAATGTGTGATGTCTCTGGAATGTGAAGCAGAATGGAAAGTAGAGAAGAAAGACCAGCTTACAAGGGAAATAGGGCTGAACCAAAACCAGTGTTGGTGTTAGAAGTACTAGAAGAAAATCTGCTGAGAAGAAAAGGGTTAAAAGGGAGACGACATCATAATAACCAGTAAAATGAGGAGTCGGTAAATATAAATAAAATTAAGAGTGAAATCAATACAGGGACTCAAGCTGGAATTCATAAGCCACTCCCCCTTATTCTGGGGACTGAGACTATGGCTTTAGAAACATGCTAACAATTGCTCTACCGATGGTCTCTGTCCCTAACAAGAATAATGAACATATTTAAAACGTGTGAGGGACTAGAAAACTTGGTAACCCATGGTTACCATATATTTCAAATTAAAGAGTAGTTGTTGGGACTAACAAAGATTTTGAACAACACTTTCTCGGGTAGCTGGTATGAACTTAATGGGTTTATGTTGTAGGGGTATGTGTGTTGTGGCTGGGAAGAACAAGAGCCTGACTCCTACATAGCTACAGCTTTTTACACAAAATAGCACTCAGTATATTCCTTAAGATACTTTACTAGTTAGTATTAGATGTTTGGATTTAAAATGTCTATACTGCTCAGAAGAGTTACTAACAGGCGTCTGAACAGCTATTTATCCTATTAATTAAGGTGAATAATGCTTGATAACAGACACGTAGCCAAAGACTTGTCTTGGTATCTGTGTATTTTGGTGTATGGAGTGTTTGGCATAATTGAAGAGATAAAAATAAAAAGCTCCCACAGTAGTAAACATAAATGTAACTTTGACTTCTCTTTTGCTTTTTTATTATCTTTTTTCATAGTTATTTAAATTTAGCCTGGTTTCTGTGTGGAGTTGTTTGCTCTCCTAGAGGTACTGGTATTTAATTTCAGGTAAAGTTTCCCTGGGGACCTTTTCTAGACTACTCTCTCACTGCTAGGCCGCTGTGCTTATGGGGGTGAGCGTTGTCTCTTCCTATCAAATTCCTCTGTTGGGTTTTAGGGGCATCGCCCCAGTGACACCTCTCCACTCATCTTGACTAGTGTGCTGCAGCTTGCTTTTATGTAGACATTTGTGTTTGCCCACATGACTGTCAGTGCTAACGGTGGTAACAGTAATAATCTGCATCTCTCATACTATGTATGTGCCAGGTAACATGTGGAAATGCTTTCCTACATAGACTCAGAAATTACTTGCAATGGCTCAGGAGGTATGCTGTCTTTAAGGTCCAAAAAGAACAAGCACTTTGGGGACACTAACTAGGAGAGAGTTGAGGAATTGGCACTTGCTAGAACAGAACTCATAATTATAATCTTAGTTGAAAATGCGCTTCAGGAAATCTTAGGTTAAGTGAGCCTAACTGGGTGAGTCATCAGGGCCAACATACCTTGTATTGCTGCCTTCCAGTTCTTCCCCTGAGGCTCTCGGGCTCTTAGCTAGCAGACAGTGCCTGGCTTTCAGTCAACATGCTTGGAGCATGAGTTCTCACAGATAAGAAGCTGGGGACAATCTGAAGTTATTCCTCTCAGCCTTACATCTTGGATACCATCAGTGGTCTTGATGAGGCCAGAAGTGGTTGAATTGTTCCTTGCAGATCTTGTCAGAATTCATAAATCAAGCCAATAACCAATGATCTGGGATTGTTTAAACTCCATCTGATCATTTACTCAACAAATAATTATTGAACTTATATTGTGGGAAAGTCATTGTTCTGGAATACTTGGAAGTAAAATGTAGTCTTCCCCTCAGGGTGTTTAAGAATTTAGACAAATATATTGGTAGTTATAAAGCATGGTGAGGATTTGGAGAGAGATATTCTCAGAGTAGCATGGTAATCTTTGTGTGTATGAGTATGTGTGTACACATTCAGGTAGGTGTGAGTTCAGAGGTCACTGTTATTGGCCTTTCCCTCAGGGCCTCCCCCCCTATTTTAAGACAGGGTCTCTCACCACTGAATATAGAAATCACTGGTTTCTGCTAGAAAGGTTGACCAGCATGCTACAGGGAGCCCATCTTTGCTTCCCCAGTTCTGGGGTTACAGGCATGTTTCACTACTCCTGGCATTATGTGGATGCTGAGGAATCCAAACTGAAGTCACAGCAGACACTTTATAAACTGGGCCATCTCTCGGCTCCATCTGCCAACTTTAGAGAGGGCCCTGTGGACTCCTGACAGGCAGGCAGATCTAGGGGGACATTAGGATATCTCAGCACTTTTGGGAAGTGAGGTGCTAGCCTTGTACTACTCAGCTGTGTGTATGAGAGTATGAGTGTGTTCATGTATGAGCTGTCATGGCATGTGTGCACATGAAGAAGCTTTCTAGCATTTGTTTGAGGTAGGGAGAAAAACACAATCCAAGTCTGGATGGATGGGATCAGGGGAGGTTTCTGATTTCTGCCCTGCTACCCATAGCTTGGAGGTGTAGATTTTTAGAAGAGCTTAGGCTAGAAGTCAACAGAAGGCAACATATGAAGAATCTCGTGTGACTCATCAAGAAGTGTAGATGTGTGAGGCTGATTGATCCTGGGGAGGCACGTAACTCTGACAATACCAGTTGAGGCTCCCAGAAAAAGAGCATCAGAGTGTATATGAGAGTGATCGAGAAGGGGGAAAGGAGGGAGGGAGGGAGAGGGGGGGAGAGAGAATATATGCATAGAAATAAGTATCTTAATATTAGGAATTTGCTGTGAGATTGTGGTGGCCCAAGAGAGTGGGGATTTAATTCAGTCAGAGCTGAGGACTTGTGAGCCAGAAGATCCAATGGCAGAGCTTGCATCCAAAGGCCAATAGGCCCCCAACTCAGGAATAGCCAGTATTTCAGTGTGAGTCCAAAGGCAAGAAGAAGAAACCAATGTTCAAGTTCAAAAACAACCAGGCAGGAAAGGGTTGGCCCTCATGAAGTGAAAAGGTCAACCTTTTGCTCTGGTTGGGCTTTCAGAATATTGGATGTTGTCACTCACCACCAGCAAGGGTAATCCCCTTCCTCAGTCTGCTGATGTAAATGTTAATCACTTCCAGAAACACCCCAATTCAAACATCATGAATAATGTTTCACCAAATATTTGATCACTTTGTAATTCAGGCAGTCACACAAAATCAACCACGATAGGGCCTCCTTGCTTTGGGACAGTGTAGAGTTTTCACAGGAAGAAGAGCCTTTTCTGAGTCCCTAGAGAGATTGTAGTGTCCAGAGAATTTAAGTTCTTGAGGATGTTAAGGGGAACACTAGTGGGAAGTGTAGCTTTGACAGTGTTATTTCTGTTGATGAAGGATTACAGTCCACTAACATAAAAACACAGATAACAGTGCTTTCAGCATCTGTTGGGTTCCAAATGGTACCTTGAGGTCACTAGGGGACCACAGTGAACCTAAGGAGTCCTAGAACACTTCAAATGTGGAAGGAATCAGAGAAATACACAGCATTCTTTGATCACCAGGTGAACGAACTTCTTGCTAGCAGAGATGGACGCTTTCCATAGTAAATTTCACTACATTCCTTTTGGTAATATTTTCGAAGCTACAATCTCAGGGAAAGCAAGCCCTTTTTATCTCTGTTCCTGAAAGGGTACTCACCATAGCCAGAAGAAAGATATGCAGTGTCCATTATGAGAGGAATGTATAGCCATAATGTGATGATGCATGTATACTCAAGGAAGGAAATTCTGGCCCATTCTATAACAGATAAGAGTAGTTTCAAAAACATACCCATTTTATGAGTCTTGTATAAAGATTTCAAATAGTCAGGTTTATGGAGACAGTGGTAATTGCTAAGAGTTTGGGCAACAGAAAGGAAAAGCTAGTATTCAGTTGATACAGACATTTGGTTTGAGGTGAGAAAGTTGTGGAGTTTAATGGGTAGCTTACTTTTTAATTTTTAAGGTTATTTAATTATTTAACATTTGGGGTTTTCTTTGAGAGGGTCTCAAAGACTGAACTGGCACTCACTTTGCATACTAGGCTGGCCCTGAACATGAGACAATTACTTTTTGTCTCTGCCTTCTGAGTACTGAGATTACAGGCATAAGTCATATTGGGATAGTTTACAAAAACAAGTAGATGTGAACAGGTAATGAGCATGGTGGAATCTGCTTTATTCTAAGGTTTGGAAAGTGGTAGGGCATACTATGGGAGCATAGTACCTCCTGAAATGATGCCTGTTAAATCAAACGGGTATGCGATTTTTCTTTTAATTTATGAATATTATTTTTAAAAGCAGCTAATAAGTTGCTAGTACATAAATGCTGTTAAGTGTTAACACCTGACTTCTTAATAGATGGGGCTGTTAGGTGTTTCTGTGGGCCTGAGCACACAATAAAAACACAGAGACACTCAGTTGGCCACATCTTTGAGTGCCTAGGGCCTGTCATGAGGCCATTTTTCTTATGGGTCAGTGTTGGCTACTCAGCTCTGCACTGTCAGGCCTGGACTGTGTTGTGTTCCTCTTGGCTGCACAGTAGCCGCCTCAGTCCAGCTCAGACCAGAGTCTGCCCTCTGAGAAGAGGGGGAGGAGGATTTTAGAAAGAGAAAAGGATAATTTTTCTCAATTTTGCACCTCTTTAAACAGCTTTCTGGGAGCCCCGTCCAGTCATTTCCACTTAAATTAGCTAGTCTTTTAATAAACTATTTCTTAATGAGAAAATTTCATTGTTTGGTCTCAGTGTTTTTGGCTGTTTTTTTTTTTTTTTTTTGCTTCACATGATTTTGTATTGTGTTCCATTATTAACTAAACTAGTTAATTACTGTTTGGTTTTTGAGACAAGGTTTCACTATATAGCCTTGGATGGCTTGGAACTCAATATGTAGACTAGACAGGCCTTGAATTTAGTAATCCTCCTGCCTCAGTATACCGAAGTGCTGAACTTACAGACATGTGCTATATATAGATTAATAGATTTGACTTTTCAGCATTTTGCCACATTGATATTTTTCAAGTACTTTGAACCACTTGAAAATAAGTGACATTTCATCTTTAAATTGGCATCTTCAGGTATATACATGAATACATGTTAATCATAATTAAGAAAGTTAACTCAGACAACAGTATCATGTACATATCTTAATATGCATTTCGTGATCAAATTAATTTTGCATTATTTTATATTTTATTCAAAAATAATTTTCTTTTTTCATGTACAACTCAAGTGTCCTTTCTAACTGGTTTTTAATTTAGATAGCTCTAATCAAATTTGAGTGTATTATACATGGCTATCACAATCTTTGAGATTCCTTTTTTAAGTAACCCCCAACTCCTCCTATCCCTGATGTATTTTTTCTTTCTGTTAGGTTCAGGTTAAATGTCTCTGTAGTGATATATTATATATTTACTAAAACCATTCTGGAATATTGGAGAGGAGATCCACCCACAGTCAATCCCGGAGAGTCAGAGAGTGGTAACTCACACCTTTAATCCCAGCACAAAAAGACTGGAGTGGTGACCTATGCCTTTAATCCCATAACTCTAGAGACAGAGATCTTTCTGTGTTTCTGTGAGTTCAAGGCCTAACTACCAAATAGTAGCTCATGCCTTTAATGTTAATTCTGAAATCTGATGCAGAATTGAATCTGGAAGTGAAACAACTGGGCAAAGAAGGTATTTAAGACAACAGAGAAGTATTCTGTAGAAGCAACTGAGGCAGAGGAAGCTGGAAGATAGCTTCTACCCTGAGAAGTTGGCTGGGTGAGATTTGACTGTGGTCTGTTTCCTCTCTCTGATATTCCAGCTTTTTCCTAATATATGGCTCTGAGTTTTCATTAAGTAACAACTAGGATTCATGTTACATGTCTCCTTCCAAAGACTGGTTTGGTTATTTCTTCACTATCCAATTCAGGTTAAAATCCCCTGTGCTTACTACAGCTGCTCTGGTTGAAACAGTGAGCCCTAGGTTCAGAAAGAGGGCCCCTGTCTGAGAAATAAGTTGGAGAAGGATTAGCAGGAGATGCCCAATGTTAACCTCTGGAGTTCACACCCACCTGCATGAGTGCATTCTTGCCATGTGTACACACAAACCCCGCAACTTAAAAAGGAGAATGTGGAACAGGTGATTGCTGTGTGACCTATAGCATTACACCAGGAAGCATCAGGTGCTCTTTGTCTTAGGACTCATCTGGTGAACATGATATTGTCATCAGGTCACATCATTGCAGACATGCTTTTTGTCAGTAATGATGTCACACTCATTAACCTCTCATAACTAGCCCTCTGGTTGGTGTCTGAGTCAGGTTCTCCTGTTGAGTTCTCTTGGGATGATGCATTTTGTATTTTGGCTCGTTTTACTTTCAGTAACACAATGACAAAATACTTGATAGATGCCAGACTTACGAGGGGAGGGACTTGTTTAGCTCCCAGTTCAAGGGACTTCTGTCTATCATAGTGAGGCATGATGGCAGAAACAGCTTGGTCATGTTTGTAGGAGAGTATGGCTCCTTTCGCAGTAGCCAGACCATGAGGCAGAGTGTCTGATCAGAACTGGGAGCTAGGTATAACCTCCTCTGTCCGCCCTTTGTGCCTGGTGTCTGCCAGCTTGGCACTATGCCCTGATTTCTACTACCACTCCCCAAAATGCCCCTAGCTGGGGCAAATGTGCAAATCCCACACAGCTTGTGGGATTCAGACCACTGCAGCTGTCAAGTGGTACTTCTCATCTGGGATCACCGTCGTCTCCCTCACTTAGGGACACTTTCAAAAATGGTTCCCTGTGACCCATTACTGTCATAATTCTTTCTGAAGCTCAGATTAACCCAAATATGGCCAGAGGAACCCTGTTGAAGTCAGTTCCTGTGTCCTTTAACTCTGTTCCCATTAAGTACTTCCTGTTTTCAGATATAACAAGATGTTTTTGCTTCACTTGTACTTCCCTGCTTTAGACCTGAAATCAGCCCCTTTTACCCAAATTGAAGTCTCTTTTAGTGGGGTGTGCTTGGAGAGCTGTGTGAAAGGGCATCCTTATTGCCTCTGGGATGGCATCCCTTCCAACCCTGGCCCATGGTTAGAGTTAGGGAAGGCATTTGAAACCCATCACTGTGTTCTTCCCTGTAGGTCAGAGAGCTCCTGGGTCACAGGTGTCAGTGCGTCCTCTGTGTTCTGTCCTATAATAATGGAAGAGGCCACTCTAGCTTCACATTTCAGAGCTAGTAGAAGTTAGTTTTCAAGTTCATTGCTTACACCATGTTGTGTTTTTTAATTTAATTTTTTTTCCATTTTACATATCAACCACAGTTCCCCTTCCCTCTCCATCTCCTGTTCCCCCTTAAACTTCCTCCCCCCATTCAGAGAGGGTAAGGCTTCCCTCAGGAAGTCAACAGTCTGGCATACCTAATTGAGAGTACCAAGCACTCCCCTCCCCCCAAGCATCCTACTATAGGAAATGGGCTCCATACAAACTAGCTCATGCACCTGCGATAAATCCTAGTCCCACTGCCAGAGGCCCGACAGACCAAGCCATACAACTGTCTCCCAGGTTCCCAAGGTGTCAGCCTAAAGTTCGTGGTGAGCTCTCACTAGCTCGGGTCAGCTGTTTTCTGTGGTTTTCCCCATCATGATCATAAATCCCTTCCCCCTCCCCCACACATATATAACCCCTCATCCTTTTCTTCAGCTGGACTCCAGGACCTCAGCCTCGGGCTTAGCTGTGGATCTCTGTATCTGCTTCCATGATATCAATTAGGGTAGTCACCAATCTGATTACAGGAGAAGGGTAGTTTAGGCTCCTTTTATTGCTAGGAGGCTAGCTGGGGTCATCCTTATGGATTCCTGGGAATTTCCATGTCGATTTTTAATGTGCTGAGGTGAGCATTCCTTTGTTGTCTGCATGCAAGGGAGGCAACCTGAGAGGGAGGCATTGTGTGCAGGGCACCTTCCTGGCCTGGCTGGGGCTTGTGAATGTAGAATCCCACTTATGTTGCATCAGTGAGAGCATTTCCTTGCTTCCTGGTCCAACAGAACTCACTGTAATTAGACTTGTAGAAACTCATTTTTCAAAGCATCTGGGAAATCAGTTTTATGATCCTCACTTTAAGCACATTTGACATGACTATTTAAATATTTAAGACGTTTCTGCTCATGTAGTACCCTGAGGACTATATAATTGGGAAGATTTTCATTATAAAGCTTTTTATTTTACCTCAGGCCCTCTGACATTTCTTGTTGGGCTTGGCTGTCCTTGGAGACAAAAGGAGTTAGTTATTCATTAGCATTTGTGGGTTATTCATTATTGTTGGTTAGAGAAAAACAGAATAATATCAACAAAGGACACCAGACTAATTGGGATTTTAAAATGCTTTTGTATCACTTAAGGCTGGTGTCTCTTGTAAAGACCTGGTTCAGGAAAGATAATGTATTATGTGAACCTGAGAAGGCTAACACTCAATGTATGTAAAATAACATGTTTTGTTTTTATTTTCATTTATTTATTTTTAATGCTTGCTGGCTGATTTTGTTGGTCAGAGTCTGGAGTTCAGGTTAGGGATTGATTCCTGCCTGGGTGGGTTAGCTAATTTCATGTTTTCCTCCTGCTTCTCCATCTTGAAGTCTACAAGATTGCCACTGATTTAAAATGTTACTTCTCCGTATTATGCCCCCACTGTATTTTGAAAAACAACAGACAACAAAACCAAACTTACCCCCCAGGGCTGCTGGGTGGAATGTAGCCATACTAGAAAGTCTCTAGGAGTAGCAATATGGGATCCCCTTACTTGGAAAAAATACAGTTAAAAAAGAGCAAAAACACTTGGCTTTTTTTCTTCACTTCTGCTTTTTAATCATTTATATTTCCTTGCACTTCCAATGTGGCTTCCTGTAGAATTAGAGCAAATAAAGTTAATATTCCATAAAAGCCTCCAAAAATAAGCCAATCGACCAGAGACTAAAGGCATTATTCCAGTTGAGGTGGCCAGAGTTTGCATTTCGTCTGGCCAGCCAGGCAGGTGAAGCACAATGTTTACTTTTGTTTATTCCCTGGGCTACACAGGGGATACTTTGTGATTTATTGATGCTGGGTGTAAATCAAATTGATGATGAATTTCCAAGTATTACTGAATGGCAGGTACGATTTGTTCCAGTTCAAAAAAGTGCTTTGTCAGGCTTGTAGCATTCCACATTCAAAAGAATACAATGTATCCCATGAATAACCTTCCCCTGGTACAAATGCTGTAGGACACAAACTGAAACAGAAGAGGAACGGGTCACATTCAGCCCTTCTTTCTAAAGGCTGTTTGCTATCAGAATTACATGGGTTTTCCTCTCTTAATAGCTTTGGTGGAGGACCTGGAGTTTGTGAGCCCATTGTGTTAGGGCTGATGTTAATTTCACTTTAGAAATGTGAGGTGCACGGCTGCAGGCTCAAACATTGTAATCTCAGAGGAGAGACTACTGTATAACACTCCGTCCCTTCTTCTATCTGTATGTCTTTTCCACCTTTCTCCCATAATGATCACCGAGTCTTGGAAGGGCACAGTTGTCTACCGTGGCTGATACACAGGCCTCCATGCCACAGTAGCAGTCACTGAGGGTTTCAGCAGAGGTTATGAGTTGAGGCCGACAACAGTGATATGTTGACACAAACACACGTTTAGAGGGCATGACACCCATCCAGTAAAACCATCCACGTTTCTTCCCTTTTGAGATTAATGCCCTCCCTAGCTACAGATTGTTGTTCTGGTGTATGGTACCATGCTTGGCTTCTCTTGTGGCCTGGGAGATTGTTGGTCTTACCAAGATAGCTGAGCTACTGTCACACAAGAAGGCATATTTTGTCTAACATATTGGTGGGTTTTTGTTTGTTTGTTTGGTTGGTTGGTTTTAAGCACACTGAGTCCATGGCCAAGCAGGAACATTGCCAACAGCTCTTCACTAGTAGCCTGCATCATCCTCCAGCCCCTATACAAAGGCCAAAGAGCAGGTGGGAGTTTCCAGTTCAGTCTCCATGCAGTACAGTCAAAGCATGAACATGTGGTGTCCTCAGCAGTAGGGTCTTACCTTTTAGTCCTGGAAGACAGCCAACAGCAGTAGCAATAGGCTTTATGATTTGCAGGGCCTCAGACATGTCCCTCACCAACAACTCATAGGAAGGTATCTTACTCCTGGCTCTGGGATTTTCATTCAGTAACCTTATAGCCTTTGAGAGTATCTTCTCCACCAATATAGGGTAGCTTTGAAAACTTTTTGTTTGTTTCTGTTTCAGCTAACCAAACCCTGGTAGGGTTGTAAGGTAGGTGGAAGTACCATAGTTTTTGGTTGTCTCTCCAGTGGCTTCCCAAATCTGAAAAACCTTTCTAGAACATAGGCAGAACAATTGCAACATCCCAAACAAACCACCATCCTGTAAGAAATAGTGAGGTTACAAAGAAAACCTTGATGAAGCACCATCAAAGTTGATTGTCAGCTGTTCTGAGTGTCAGGTCATCCACAGCTTCACAGCTAAGAAGATACGGAAGTCCAACACTAGCAGGGTCTAACAGGACCCGGAAATATTCCATCCGTTTGTAGCCTTGCTTCCTCCACAGGTGCAAACCATGGATAGGAGGTGCTAGCTTAATTAGCTCCCGGCAGTCGATCCTTAGTCATCCTCTCTGGCCATTTCCACATTCTGGAGCTTTTCCCGGAGCCTACCTACGTTACTCCACGCATGCTGGATAGTTTGTGTTGATTTCGACCACCACCTGGAGTCGACTGAGAGGAAGGAACCTCAAGAAAATACCTCAGTGAGAGCAGGCTGTAGACAAGCCTGCAGGGCATTTTCATAATTACTGGTTTATCAGGGAGGGTCCAACCCAGTGTGGGTGGTCCTGGGGGCTGTAAGAAAGCTGGCTGAACAAGCCCTGGGTTGCAGGCCCACCATAAGCAGCCCTCCTCCATGGCCTCTGCATTAGCTCCTGCCTCTGGGTTCCTGCCCTCACTGCTTTTGATGGAACTGTGAATCCAAGAAACCTTCTCTGCAGGTTGTTTTTGGTCATGGTGTTTCATCACAGAAATAGTAACCCACCCGAACTAAGACAGTGGACCTAACTTAATTTGCTCATACCTGCTCAAGGCCAAGGGGAACAAGGCCCTGTTCTCCCCAGCTGCACCTGCTGGGTCCCTGGGTCAGAGTAGTTCTGAGTTGGCACTGTGGGTGTAGCTGTTGCTCCTCTATGTACCATATCTGGTTGTTCAGGGGCTTCTTGACTGGGCAAACCATTTCTACCCCAGTATAGCCTTTGCTGTAGGGAAATGTACCCTCCTTAGTATGTGTGTGTGTGTGTGTGTGTGTGTGTGTGTGTGTGTGTGTGTGTGTGTGTGGTGTAATTTAATTGCCCACCCTTGGGACAAGCTTGATTGTTTTTGCTTGTGTTTTTCTATCCTGGTTGTCTTTTATAAACTCCCTAGGCTTTAAAGCCGACCAGCATCTCCCTAGGACACAGTTTGGCTTTTTATCAGTTCTTTCCTTAGGAATCCTGGCTCAACATGAATCCTGCCACATTTGTCTTTGAGTAACCCAGAAGGACCTCTTCCTCGGCTTTACCTTTTTACTGTCTCCTCTAGATTGCTCTCTCTTGGAACAGAGTCTCTTTTAATGCTGGTCTAAGATACTGAGATCTGCCATCTTTTCTGACTTCATAAAGATCTTGCCCCACTAACAGACTCAGCAAAGCCACTAAAGCTCCACACCAGCCTCGAGGTCTCTGCCGAATCAGCCTTTGCTTTAACCTTCTCTGTGAACATAGTTTTATCTGGCCCAGGGAACTGGGGTTCTGAGAGGCTTCTCTTACACTTAGTTCCTTCAGTACTGCACCTTCTCTGTGGTCCTCTAGTTTTTGATGTCTATGGAAACCTAAAACAGAGATTCCCAAGTGTTCCCAATGGCTTGATAAGCCAGCCCACCAGGGACTGATTTCTCTGACACTGTCTGAGTTAGGCAGCCATTGCTTTAAGGAGGGACGGTTAGTTAGTTAAATTACTCAGTTTTCCTGTCTCCACAGCAGTCAGACAGATCCTCTTCACTCCCAAGTCCACTCCCACAGCCTCACATGCCAGGCTTGTCTAACAGTCAGCACTGCAAGTCCTGGATGTTTCTTCATCACCCTAGTTTCTTGCCTTGGACCATGCTTACTGGCCCATCTGCATGCTGGATTTTGGATTTTGGATTTTTTTTTTTTTTTTTTTGCCACTAAGGGTTAGACTTGGGGGCTGTCTCTGTCTTTTATCATCTCTATCTCTCAACCTCTCTTTTATCTAATGTAGTTGCCAAATCAGAGGCTAATGTGGAGGATGCTCGCTGTATCTCTCTTTCTCATCTCAGTGGCTCCAGCCAGGTTCTGGGAACCTGTGAACTGAGTGCTTTCATGACTAAGGCAAAGTGATGGGACTCATCCTTTGTCCCATTGGAAGTAGCAGTCAGTAGGGAGTCCCTGAGATGCGCTTCCAGACTAGTAGGTATTTTGGGAGACACAAAGCAGAGTGATGCATTTTGGAATCTTTTAGAAGGGGTTGGGCTTCCTTATTAAGAGAGAAAAGCAGGCACGAGGCATTGGTTCATATATAATCCAGATTACTTAGATCCTTGGGGATTCAGGTGGGAAAGTAAGCAATTTTAAGTGTCATGGAAACTATTTGAAAGGTTTTAAGTTGATGGATTCAAATGGCATACTTTTCACTTTAGAAAAGGATGTGTGCTTCCTGTGCTGGGAACACAGTGGCTGGAGAGAATAGTGACCACAGGAAGATAGATTAGTTTAGTGTAGTCACTCTGCTGTGATAGATGGTGGCTTGGAAGTGATACAGTTTTTGGATTGGAGTTACCACATTTCAGTAGGAGTTGATGATGCTTTCTTTTGTACCAGTAAGATTGGGTAGGAGATCAGATTTCTGTTTTGTATATATTTGGGGCATCTTTTAGCCTCTCATGTGGGCCTGCTGAATATGTAGTGGAGGTCTGTAGTAAATTGTGAGCCAGGCATCAAAATTGAGTGTTAACAGTAAAGAAAGAATATTTGGTATCATGAGACTACTAAATTTTGTCCAAGAATGATGAGTTTGGAGAAGCTGGCCAAGACCTGAGCCTTGGGGGAATTAACATATCCTGAGGCTGAGGAGGGGAGCCTATGCTGGAAAGCCAATGTGCAAGGAAGCCATGTTAGCAGAGCAATTCAAGAGAAGGGCCGTGATTGGCTATGTCAGCCGGTGGTGTGGGAGTTGGTTAGATGGAAGCAGACATTCTGCATTGAATTGGACTAAAGAGAGGTCATTGCTGCCCTTAAAGAGAGGACAAACGCAGTGTTGTATCTGGCTTCATTTCCATGACTTTGAAAGTTTCAAACAATAAAATTTAGAGTGGATGATCAAATGCCTGGGTGGATAACTAGCTAGAGGAATAAGTGATTGAATGGATGAGTTGGCAAATTCACTTTCTTCCTTTTGTTTTGTGTGATGCAGTCATTGTTCCATAATTTGTTTTTTAGTCTTAAACAGGGACAAATGCCAAGTGACTATGAAGGAAGTTTGTACATGATTTCCTCTCTCTTTTTAGTGGTCTGTGATAGATTTAGCACAATCTCAAATGCCAGGGAATGAGTGCTGTATAAAACATCACCACTTATAACAGTGTTGGGTCTAGTCTCAGATTGTGGGCTGTAGTTAATCCTCTCTTCAGACTGAAGTTTTCCACCCTGGGAGCCCTCTGTAGAGCTGGATTGCTTATATTTGTTCTTATTGTGAGGTGTTTTTACCCCTCCCATCTGTCATTTGTGATGGACAGTTTTGCTGGGTACAGTAGTCTGAGATGGCATCTGTGTTCTCTCAGAGTTTGTAGATCATCTCTCCAGGCCCTTCGGGCTTTCAGAGTCTCTGCTGAAAACTCAGGTGTTATTCTTATGGGCATGTCTTTCTAAGTGACTTGGTCTTTTTTCTTTTACAGCTTTTAATATCCTTTCCTTGCTCTGAACAGTTAGTGTTTGGATTATTATGTAGTCTTTATCAGAATCTTCTCAAGGCTTATGGCTATGTGGAAGGAAAGACAGAAAGATTGTAAATGCCAGAAATGGTAGATGACTCCAGGGAGACAACATCTTCCACCCAGCAGGACTGATACACTTAACAAGTCAGAGACTGACAGTAAGCACAATATTTGCACAGGTTCAAACTAGACAAAATCCCAACACTGAGAAAGAGAAGTGGACACAGTCTCACCCCTGCCTAATTGAAATTGATGACCTGCTGAGGAACAGAAAATCAGTTTTCTCTAATGGAGTGTCACTGGGTGTATCAACCACACTCCAAGGTAGGCTCCATGCCCATGAGTCATTGACATAATGGACCCCATGTTCTTTTTGTTTTGCTATTTATTTTTGTCTTTTGTTTATTATTTTTTTAAAGCTTTGCTTGTTTTGAGAGAGAACATGAGTTGGCTGAGTAAGAAAGTAGGGAAGATCTGAAAGGAGATGGAGGAAGAGAAAGAACATGATGAGAATACACTGAAAACAAAGTGTTCTAACATGGCACATTAACAAACAAAGTGGCACTGCACCCCTGTGTGTCTCTGCATTGCAGAGTATCTTTCAGCCATCCCGTAAAATGCACTTTCAATAGGCTGGTTGGGAGGCTGGCTCATTTCAGGGCTATGTGTTTTTTAGATGTAAATTAGCAAGAACATTCTTAACATCCTGTTGAGAAGAGTCTAGACTTTCAGTTCCCACAGGGTGCTTCCAGGCACCCTTGGGTGTCCCCGTGAATTCACAGGGAGGCCCTGAGCTATTGTAATTTTCTTATTTTAAGCAGACAAAAATACCTGGGTTCTGTCAGCCGCCAACTACTGGCTTAAGGTAGTTCATAGTTCCAGTGTGAGATCATACCACATTCCTTTTGGTGATGTCACATCTTTCCAAAGCTAAGCTTTGGGGATTTGCTGTACTAAGAAATCCAGTACCATGTTTTGTTTTATTTTTTTCTTGTTGATGTTTTGTTTTTTTAATGTGGAACAGGAAATAGGGTGCCAGCGTCTGACCAAAATTACCTCTGAGAAGCAGTACAGTACCCGGAGTAAAAATTGTGCCTATTTAAGAATGACCTAAAACTTCACCATCCCAACAATTTATATCTTTCTTTTTTTCTTTCCAGGTGGCTACCAATTTGTTGGGACATAAATATTTACTAAATGATTTGGTTCTAACAATTTAACACATGGAATTGTTGGTATTTTTCAAGCCTTAGAATTACTAGAGAAAAGTTACTGAGACTTCATTGTGTATGCTTGAGAAAACTTGCAAGCCTCTGTCTGAGGTAGCACCTTAGGCCCCTAAGAAGAGGGAGAGGTGGGGCCCACGCTGGACTGCAGCTTGAGCTGCTTGCTCCGCCTGACATCTCTCAGCTCCTTGCTCCTCAGTCCTCCTCATTGACTTCTCCTGTGAGTGGTTGGTGATTGGGTGAATTAGCAAAAATAACATCTGTCTGTGGGTTTCTCTCACATGAGTATTCTGCTGATAGAGCCCCACTTCCCAGCGACCACTCTCCAGGAACGAATGATTAGAGAGCTTTCTCTTCCCTAACATGACACTGTAGCTCTCAGGATAGGACTCCTCTAGACTATGTAGTTCAGGTAATAAGTTAAGGAGACAGGCAGAAGTAGTTTATGTCATTTGATCGTTTATGTTTGGTTCTATTCCCATGAGAATGTGTCCTGAGTGCTAGATAACTGAATCACACATGAGCTCTGAGAGCATGGCTGTTGGAGATTGCTTAGGAAGTGTTCCTTGGAGACACCACTATGGGATATATTAGTTGTGATGTAGTGTGTGTCGCTCTTAAAAATGCAAAGAAGTTTGTGCCTGTTACTAGAGTATGCTTTTTTTCCTTTTTTTTAAGATAGCACAATGATGAGAGAGTGAGATGATCCATTTTGCTGGGTTTGGGAAGGAAAGTCATATGGTCATATGTTTTAAGATTCTATGGCTACTGACAAAGAGCGAAAGCCAAAGAGTGAGTGAGTGAGTCACAGAGTGTGTCTTCATCTGAATGCTCAGAGGTATTCTGCAGGCCCAGAGTGCCCGTGAGGTCTCTCATTCTGCGTTACCATTCTTGGTTCCTGGGGATCCCAGCATTCTCGGCTTTGTCTTCAGTCTTGTGCTGGGCTGCTTCTTGTGCTTACCACACACCTCTCTTGACCACACACCCCTCTTCCCATCCTAACTTCTCTCTCGCCCATCACCATCTTCTCTGTTCTATTTCTGATTACCTCCTACTTTTATTCTCAATTTCTTTTTCTTCCTCCTGCCTTTGGAGCTTCCATTATGTCAGAAACCTCAAGCTCCACACCCTACTTTGCCTTAAGGCAAAGGGTCACAGAGAGTTGGAGGTCTTGGCCCCCTGTCAGACCTAAGTGGTATAGCAAAACTTTATAAGCTTAGGTTTAGGTGACCTGTGTGGATGAACTTTATTATTATCAGGATTCTACCTCAATCTGTTTTCCAGAATGCCATAGAATTTTCAGTTGGCTTGTACCATGCCATGCTGATGATGTCTTATTTGAGTACTGTTATCTACAGCCACGTGCCAAGGGTGTGACTATAATCTCCAAAGCAGTTTTGTCCAGTGAAAGTGTGATAGCCACAAATGGGAAACATAGATGTCATTTAATATTTTAGTAAATGTATTGAATTTAGACCTTACTGTTGCTCCGTAGCTACATATATTGATGACTGCTGTGCCAAACAGGGCAGCTTCAAATTGCCAGACTGGAGGTCCTTTGTGCCATTAATGAACCTGAAAATAGCCCTTGAGTCTAGTGTTTCCAGAATGATGAGTGATTGGGGCAGGTGCTTGATGGGGAAGTTGGGCTTGGGGGCATCTTAGAGCTCACTGCCAGTCTTGTAATAACTTTCACCAAATGGCTGGGTGGTATGGAGCATGGCCTCGTTACAGAAGTTATGAAGTCACTTCTGTTCCTTCCATGCAAACTTTTAGTCCCCCACACCTCTGTTTTCACCTCCTATTCTTAAATCTCTCTTCTTCTTGAAGGACTAGGATTTACACAAGTTACACCTTTGCAAGTAAGATAATTCAGCAGTTAATAGTTCATAGAAGTCCTTTGAATTATGGAAACCAGTTCTCTTATAACTTAGTTTATATGGCAAAGAAAAAGTATAAGGATATAGCATGTAAGAATGTATGTATACATATTTATGTTTGTTTATAGATAAACACATATATTCTGATCTTATCAAATAAATTGTGTCTGTGAAGGCATTAAAGAACTTTCCCTAAAACCCACCCCAGACCCCTATGGGCAATAATAACTCCTGCACCAACAACCTGCTCAAAATGAGGAGCAAAACTGAGTACTGCCACCAGTTTTCCAAGTTGCTTTCCAAGTTGACATGTCCCAGTGACAGGAGTTGCGGTCACCCCACCCTGATTTCTTCCCTACCCCATTGTGAGTGGAGGTGAGTCTGACGAACAGGGCCCTCTTTCTTTTGCTAAGCATTGGCTTATGTTACTGGGATTACTCTTGCATAACACCATCAAACACATAAGCTGAAAACCATTTATGCTTGGTCTGTGTCTCCCTTGGGATGAAGGGATAGGGTGGTAGAGGTGGGAATTGGTCCCCAGCTAGGAACAGAGAAAAGAAATATGGGCAACTTCAATTCCCCTCCCATTTGTTCTTCCTATTACTGACTTTTCTCTCTTTTGTGTTTTTTTTCTTTCTTTTTTGAAAAGGAGAGTTGGAATTAGGTAAAATTTTCAGTGTTTTTCATGAGGAACACCTATTTTCAGTTCTCTGTATGCAAAGAAGACAGTGTCGGGGAACTGTCTCCATGGGCAGGTACTGCAGACTCCTGGGTTTGCAACACACTCTTTCAAAAAAAAAAAAATTGAGTGAGACCTTTCTACCTCAGGGAAATTGGAGGTTCTTGACAGTCTCGTAGATGACTTGGGACATTGTTCTTCTGTCTTCTTTTAACAATCACACAGGCCTAAGTGTGTGTGTGTGTGTGTGTGTGTGTGTGTGTGTGGGGGGTCTTCACTGATGTTCAGGAAGTACCTGGAACATTGGTTGACAGAGTTCATGGACGAGCAGGTAGAGATGGGCAACCCCCAGGGTCCCTTGGTGTTTGTCAGAGAGACTGCCTGCTAGTTAACTTCTAGGGTTTCTTTCTGTAGTAAATCTGAAGGACTGTTTGGAAACAGGATTGGAACAGTTCAGAGGTTAAATGACTCCCATGCATTAGGAATGTGGAATGTTGCTTGGGTCAAAAAGAAAGGAAAAGAATGAAAGTAATGTCATCTTTGTGTGGCCCTGTACTTTGTTCCCAAATAGCTTCAGATTATCAGCTATATTAATCATATAATAAACATATTTAGTAGAGCGTGAGCTGACCATTGCTGTGCTCTCTTGATTTAGTTTCTTAGTTTATGATCTAGGCTCCCTCTGCATAGGCTCATATTATATGAGGAATGATAATGCTGTTATTCAACCTCAATATTTAAAACCTTTGTTTAATTATTACTGAGTTGCCTCCAGCTCCCAAACAGTGCTAAATTATACTGGTGGCAGTACTCAGTTTTACTCCTCATTTTGAGCAGGTTGTTGGTGCAGGAGTTATTATTGCCCATAGGGGTCTGGGGTGGGTTTTAGGGAAAGTTCTTTAATGCCTTCACAGACACAATTTATTTGATAAGATCAGAATATATGTGTTTATCTATAAACAAACATAAATATGTATACATACATTCTTACATGTTATATCCTTATACTTTTATAATCTTTTCCTATAATTACACACATCAATACACTATATTATAATTAAGTTTATAATTTTAATCATGTAAATAATACGTTTTCTACTCTGTACTCTTTACTGTGAGATGAGCATCTTTGAACTTATTTCTTCTTTTCTTTGTTTGCAAAGAGCTGCCCTTAGATCTGTGAAGGTAAGTCCCTCTTATACCGGCTGCTTTGGGATTGACTGTTATGCCAGCAGAGGGAAACAGTGATTCAGGGGAAACCTCCAGGAGGCCTGAGGTTCTTGAAATGAAGGTGGGAGGCTGTTTGCCCATCATCTGAGGCAGACAGGGAAGGAGGCCAGAGATGGTCAGGGCCTTGGAAATCCAGGAGGGTTTAGAAACTGCTGTTTGCCTGAGCACTGGAGCCGATTGACTGGAGTTCAACTGCTCTCACAAATGTGTTATGTAAATTAGATCAAACTGCAGCCAAGCTTGTTCGGTTAAAGTAAAGCTGGTGTTAACATCCTTTGGTGCCAGTGTTTGGATCTGTGATGTTAAGAGACATGGAGAAAATGGCTGTGTCACCAGATAGCATTCAGGAAACCCATGGAACAGTTCAGAGTTTATGTAAGCAGTTAAAAAGGACTGAACTCAGGAGCCTTTTTAAGATTTCCAGAAAGGTCTCTAATAGGCTGCATGAAGTTTTGTCTTGGGAAATGACAGGAGGTAAACATGAAACTAACTTTGACTTTGGCCTTACTGGGTTTTGTGGGGTTGATTCCTTCAGGGAGTATCGTGGAGGATCCCTCTGTTTGGGAATAGGATCCTGTAGTGGTGGGCTGTGCTTTAGGAAGGATTGGCCTATGGACTAAAGTGATTGGCAATTTGGAAATCCTGAAGCAACCAAAAGTAGCACTTAGGAAAACATGCATGTAAATCGTCACCATTAAGATCACCAGTAAAATGGTGAAAAAGACTTCCTTTTTAACCCCTGAGAGGCTGATTCTGTTGTTTTCTTGGGATCCATAGCTTGCTCCTTTCTGTAGAGACTGACTTCGTGTATACTGTTTTGTGTGAACAAACACTTAATGCTGGCCAGCAAAGCCTTAACCATTTAAAGAAGGGCTTCTTGCTTTTTCTGCTGGCTCACATATGAAATGGTCCTACTCGAAAGGGGGGTGTTTCCTTTTGTAGCAGATAGGGAAAATAGAAACTCAGCCAAGAATTACTTTTCCTGATTGTTCTTTCTGGTAATTTGCTAAGTCAAACTGGAAAGGGAAAAATAAATGCCAGAGCAGGAACGGCAGATAGGAGGGTGCACAAACCCTGTGAGCATAATTAACAAGCATTGTGATAGTAGAAATGTTACATGCAGGCATGCCTGTGTTAGTCCCAGAGTGCTGTGACATACTCAGTGTCTTAGCAATGAAGAAGGTGGCTATCTGAGGCTTTTAGCAGGCAAGGTGGGCACTGATAACACCACACATACTCTAAGAATGATGGGATATGTAGGAAATGGTAGGGAAGGTGGAATTTTTGGAGGTTTTCTGGTAAGAGTTCATTCATAGAGTACTAGCTGCTGGCAAAGCCCATGGATTTGGAAATGTCTAATGAGATCCCACAATCCCAAATGCCCAGCTCCAATGAGAGACAAGGTGATGAAGTTAATGTTGATTTGTACATTGAAGTCTTCAAATAACATTTTACTTTGTTGGCAAAGTAAAATATTGAGGGGTGTTGAAGAAATGACATAATTTGAATAGTGTTTAATAAGGCTATATTGGCAACTAGCAACCATTATGCAGTTTGGGGAAAATAATACATTGTGCATATGGGCTTTGTTTGGAGTTAATCAGTTTTCAGAACAGATTATTTTTGGTGCCACTGGAAATTTGAAGTTTCTGGTATATTTCTATCTTTCTCTATGTATTCATCTTGGAAACATACTATTTAGCATCCACTGTCAAATACTTATATACATAAATCTTCTTTTTCATAGTCTTTCATGATACCCTTTGTAAGGATTTCCAAAGCTTGCATTCACCTGGAATGTAATTGTCAATCATCCCTCTGGGTGTGTCGATGCAAACATGGGCCCGCCCACCCTTTTAATGAAAGGGCTCATACAAGCCCCAGCCTCTCTCTCTTCTCTCTCTGCCCCCTTCTGCCCTATCTCTGCTCCCTGCTGTAATAAACTCTAGTGTGGTACTTCCGGTGTTGAGATTCCATTCACGCGCCACGTGCAAAAAACTAACACCCTTGTGTTAGTGTCATTCTTGTTTCCTATAACCCTGCCATGAAGTGAGGAGGGCTGATGTCATGGTTCCTATTACCTACATTGAATGTGAAAACCTTTGAAGGTTAAAAGTTGGTAAACGCTAAGTTAGCCTTGGAAAATGGATCTTCTGGTCACTCAGACAGATGTGTCTCTGAGGGTAATGCACTTGACCCTAAGAACAGAGGGTTCCCAGCCATGCCATCTGTAGTCCAGGCAAAACTCTTTCCTTCTCATTTCATTTCTCCACCTCTCTCTCTTTATTTGTTGTTTCTGTGATCCTCTCCATACTATCTGGCCTAGTCACTGCTCAGATTACTAAAATAATGATTCAGTTGGTAGAATTCTAAAGCTGCACAAAGTACATCCAATGTATTACAGCAACTTAAAATGTCTAAATACATATTTATTTTCTAGTCTTTTGATGTAAGACCAGTATTTTCTTCTTTGATTCAGGGTCTTCCTGAAGTTCACTTCAGTCATCTGTATTGCATAACTCGTGTAAAGTATTAATTCTTTAATGTGGAGTGGGAACATAATATTCATGAAGCAATCTTTAGTGCAGAATCCTTTTGGGGGTTTAAAAATCTCCCTAAGATCTTGCTCAAATACCGACCTCATACCTAATTTAGCAACAGTATTTTAAAAGCATCTCATCTGAAAGAAAAGAAAAAAAAAGTTTCAAGGTAGTTTACAAAGGAGAAAAAGCTGTTTTCTTTTCCTGTTTCCTTTATGTAATTTTAATTAAATTATGTAAATACTAACGGCACACAACTGTCGTGAGCATGCCTACCATAAACAGTTTGAGAACAAGTAGTGGCTCTTGGTAAATATTCATCTCCAGTGAGAGCTAAATCACACTGGCGTATCAGAGAGTAGTGTCCTAGCTGTGAGTGCTAAGTGTCACGAGCAACTATCAGTGTCTTTCTGCAAAGAACAGCAATTACATTGTCAATTTAGCTAATACAGACTCAATTGCATTTGAAGCAGTGGAAGGTTTATACCACTATATAAGTTCAGAAGGTGTGTGTGTGTGTGAGGGGGGAGGCTTGGCTATATGTTCTCAGCAAAGGGGAGAGGACAATTCATGACATGATGCTGTGAATTCTTTTCTCTGTTTTGCTTTGGTCAAATAAACTTCCCCACACCAGAGAGGTTAAGCAAGGATTTTGTTGACTTCCTAATACAAAATCACTCTAGTATGTAAAGCCTTAGAAATGTAATCTTCTGTCATTGGTGTGGAGCCCTATCTACCAGAGCAGATATAAGTAAACCTTGCCTTAACACCACCAGATTAACTCCAGTGGTTCGCTTGGATGTCCTGACCTTCTGCACTAACTCTCACTGAGTTGAAAATGAGTCAGCCTCGCTCAAGTATAACGGATGAATTATACCAAAGTAGTATGTTTTCAAATGCATTCTTTATTTTTACCCTACTAAGTAAAGAGAAATTAAAAACAATGGAGCCATTTCCCATTTATAATTTCCAAATTAAACTATAAAGGTTCTATTATTAAATTGACTAAATATCTATACCTGTGTTAGTCCTGTATGTGTATGTATGTGTGAACATATGTGTATATTACATACAGGATGCAATAATAGTATATACCTACAAGAGTGCCTACAGACACAGTTTCTATAGATTGAAGATGCTAATGCCTGAGGTGGTGATGAGCTTCCACAAGCAGTCTCAGATATAACTTGAACACAGAAGTGTTGAGGCACTGTCTCCTGGGTTCTGATTATGAAGTGTTGAGTTTTTGGTAATCTCAATTACCTTTAAGTCATCCTCATGGGTCACTTCCTCTTTTTTCTTCTTAGTCTACCGCAGGTTGAACAGGATCTGATCTTGATACAGTCTTGCTAGGTGCTCCTTAAGTTTGTTCCTAAAAATAGATTAAAGCAAATGCAATAGCCAGGTGGTGGTGGTAGCACATGCCTTTAGTCTTAGCACTTGAAGGTAGAGGCAGGAAGCTCTCTGTGAGTTCTAGGACAGCCTGGTCTACACAGTAAAACCCTGTCTTGGAAAACATAAGCATAAGGAAAAACAAAATATGGATTAAGGTATTGGTCTTCTTTTTTTAAAGGAGAAGCCCTACATGCTGAGCGAGCCCTATCCCTCACTGGCCCCATGGGATAGCTGGCCCTGCCCCTCACTGGACATTGCAGCAGGTGAGCTGGCCTGCTTTCCACGGGAGAACCACCCAACCTCCTTCCACCCACTCACACTCACTCATTATGGGCCTAGGAGAGCTGGCTCTGCCCCTCACCTGAGGTGGGCAGTCCCAATGACCCAGCCAGACCCACACCCTAGGCCTTTGGTTGGCCCATTCTAACATATTTCCCGTCTTTGATGTCCTGGAGTACTTAAGGAGACAGATCCTGTATAACAGTAACTACAGGATCTCCATGACTCTGGGCATCAGCAGGATATCCAAGAGAAGTTTCACTGAAGGTCCGGTGATGATGGTGTGCCAGAGGCCTTGGACCAGACCAGTGACTAATTGAACATATTATGGGTGTGTCTGATTGGACAAAAAGGTGTATTGTGTAACACACAGCAGCTCCCAATGCCACTAGGATGAGTGAAGAGGTTTGGAAAAGTGGAGGATTGGGGTAGCTTTTTGTTTCGTTTTGTTTTGAATTGTTTTTTGGGGGGCTTTTGGGGGAGATGCTTCAGGGTCAGATATGGAGGGACTGGGAGGTGATTGGGATTAGGGTTCATGATGTGAAATTTTTAAAGAACCAATAAGAAATTGATTTTTTTTTTATTCTATAAAAGGGGGAGGGGGCTAATGAATCAAGTCTTAGAACTGTTTAATGTGGGCCAGGTGGTTGTAGGGTTAATCATGGTAGTTTTTCTAGAATTCATTATCATTTCAATGTGCAAATAAGGCTGGCTGTTTCTTAGTCATGATTCATCTAGAATATAGTGCTTTCCGTAGAAACAATATGATCACACATAGGAACTGCATAAGTAATTAAAACAATTTTAGTGGCCACATTAAAAAGTACAAGTGAAGTTAATTTTAACATAGTGTATCTAAAATCCTATTTCTGGATATACTCTAACATAAAGTACCTATAGTGAGAGTTACACTTTTATGTGTTAAGCCTTCTCAGTGTGTTGTTTATGAAGCGTGACATATCCAGAATAGCCACTATGCAGGGTTTTAGTAGCTGCCCTGCTGGATAATTGCTGGTGTGGGATGTTTCATAGCAATGACAGGGAACAATTCTCTTTGGGTCTTGGAGCCCACTTGGTATTGAAGCTTCCATCTGTCAGAGCTCTTGTGTGGTATGCATTGGCTATGCCCATCAGCCAGCTGGCATCAGTGCTTTGGGGAGTGTGGATCTTTGGTATGTTGCTTTGTGTTTGATTTCACCTCAGAGGGAGCAGATGGATTCCTATGGAGCTTGAATAAAGATGATTGTTTCTCAGAAAGAGCCTTGTTGAGCAACAAGTATAAGATTTCTTGGATGATGGCCAAGCCTGAGCAAGTTTTCTATAGCTTGGTTGGCACACATTCTCCACACTTCCTGGTGATGCCCTGTCGTTAAAAGGTGAAAAAAAGCCTGCTGTTGCATAGGGAACTGCAGAAGACAAGATGTTGCTGAAACTGAGCATGTTGGAAGAAGGCCTTGGACAAGCAGCACCAGGATGGGTCAGGGAGTGTCTCCATCAACATACCTGCTTCCCTTTATTCTTCAAGCTCTGGAACATCCCCGTAAACTCCTGTCATGGCTGAGAGACCCAAAGGCATTGTACAGTTGTATTCCAGATATGAAATAAAACAGTGGTATCTTTTCTGCATTAAAATGAATGCAGCTGTTGGGTATAGGAGTATGATTCAAAACCTAAAAGCATCTTAAAGCTCAGAGCACAAGCCTTGGGCTATAACTTGGGCTGATAGTGAATGTGCACACAGGCAGGCCAGGCAGAGTCTTAATTATAAGGGTGCATTATCCAGGGAGGAATGGTGTGTTTGAAATCAATGTTTTTGAAGAAAAAGAAAACAAATATGTGCAAAGGTTAGTTTCAGGAGGAGTTTAGTTTACAGAAAACATGTACACGGATATGCATACATACATTCTTTTCTTCAGACTAGCTAAGGTTCCTTTTCCCTCCTGTGGCATTTGGTTCTACCTGAACAATTTTTTTAACTGGAATTAAATAAACAGTGCTGTGCTACGTTGATATTTGTCATATTCATATTGGAATTGTGAGCTACTTTTAATTTTTCTAACAGTGTTTTGTTTTCATCTGATTTTAAGATCAATGAAGTGTGACTATAAGAGGATAATAAAACTATCTAAAGATGCCTGTCACAGTATCTTATAATCTTGTTTCTGATTATGGTGGGGTTTTCAGAGGTGAGATTTAGGAAAAGAGGATTGAAATTTATGTTAGAAGGTGAGTTCATGGTAACTGTGTCTGCTGTATATAAAGTGGAATTTTTGTTTATCATTCAAATGGAGTTGTTAAATATATAAAATTAAATGGCTTCTGAAATATTTTAACATGAAAAAAGTCTGAAGTTGGAAAAATAAGTTAATAAATACAAAATAATGCAGATGCATGAGACAGAGGTTGGGTGGGAGTTAGTACACCTATGTGTTCACTGGGAAAGATTCCTAAAATGCAGAACCCAGGGCACATAACACTTTTTAAACCTACTATAGTTCTTACTTATATTAAAAAAATTAAAATTTTTAATTATTTATGTGTATGGGTGTTTGCCTGCATATATGTCTGTGCACCATGTACATACGTTATATGACAAACTTTTCCTGGAGAAATGAAGCACACTTGTCTATTCAACCCAGATAGGGAACCCAGTACAGACCAAAGTGTTGATACCACCAAAGTCCAACTTGGCAAATGAGTGAATTTTATTGGGATGAATTACAGGAGTAGAAATGACTCAGCGGTGCCACCAAAGCTCACCCCAGAATGGGTGACATCTCACAAAAGCTAGACCCTAGAGCACACTGCGTAGCCTTCAGGTACCTAAACAGACTGGATGATGGCTTTTCAAGGTTTTGCAGTTGATCTAAATCTCTTCCACGTAGCTACTGGTATCTGCTTCTTTCAGGCAGCTTTTTTTGTCTGAGAGCCTTCTTGGCAGCTGGGTATGCAGAGTCTAGTGAATCTACTCAGTTTCAGGGAGTTTCTGAAGCTCTTTGGTTATCTCACTGTTTAGGAAGCTCCATGTGGGATGGAATATTTTAATCTCAGAGGAGATTCATACAAATGCATGTCTGGTGTCCACGGAGTCCAAAAGACGATGTCACATCTCATGGAACTGGAATTATAGATGAGCTGCTGTATGATGCTGGGAGCCACAGTTGGGTCATGTGTAAAAGCTGCCACTGTTCTATTTCTCTAGTCTCTGAAATTACTTTTTAAATTAGCTAACTATGGATTTATTTAAATGAAAACATTTTTGATATTCTAGATATAATCTAATAAAGGGAAAGAAGTAGATAATGGAAAAAGAACCAAGAAATCTTTGACTCACTTGTTTAGGAAGCCTTCTCTTGGCACAGTGGCTGACAGGAAGTACTTAAGAGGTAGGAGATGCAGCATGCATCTCTACATATTATGTTATACCCAGATAATGGGATCGGGAGACCATGGAGAGAGAGGATGTTATACCCAATTAATGGGACCACGGAGGGGGATGGACTCTTAGCTGGGGTGAGTTTATTTTACTTTATTTGCGTACTTACTGGTAGTTGAGGTGGATTTCACAAAGGAAAGTAGAATGTTGGTGGCGATTGGTAAATTCTCTCGTATAGGCAACACCTCTCATTCTCAATTCCAAAAATGTTATGTTGACATGTACTTTACTCTTATAAAAGTAATAGCTCACTTCCTTCTGTCTGTTCTGTGCAGAGGAGGATTCCACACAGGTCTGTTCCTCCTCTGTTGCAGTCCCTTAGGATGTGCTCTGGAAAAGTACATCCCAGTTAAGGGAGCAAGTAACCTCTAGTTCTTCTCATGGGAGTGGTCCCAAAGGCTTGCTCTACCTCCATGCCCAGTGGTAAAGAAAGAAACATGGCAGGATGGCAACAGGAAATTCCTGGAGAATATTTTTTCCTAGAACATTCTTGGGTTAAAATCCCAAGGAAGTGATTCTGGACAACCTTTGGTTAAAGGTAGAATAAAAGAAACACCCCTGGCCACATGATAGTGCTAGACAATGAATTAATCAAAGATAGGGAAGTTACTTAAAACCCGTATCAAACTTTTAGAATCCTACCAAGCTGGATAAAGTGCTGAAATGGCAGACGAAAAAAAGAAAACACCTTCTCAGTGGTGCAGAAAAAAACAAGGGAGGTAAAAACGTGGCAGTAGTTGCAGCCTCACTTTAAATTCTAGTGATACGGTAAGGAAACAGTCCCGACACAGAGTACATGTCTTGTTAATGATGTAAGTCAGCTTATCAGAACCAATCCAGATTTTTGAAAATTACATTTACAGAACTGGGGGTGATAGATGATAGACTTTGATAATGAAAACATACTACTAAAACAGCCAGATTTGTGGTTTAAAAAGCAATCTCAAAAGAGAAAAATACCATTTTCTTTTTTTAGGGTTGTCAGCCATGACTTGGGGCTTATGAGACTTGGCTCCAAGTAGAAATTTTCTCTTTTATTCTAAACATGTAAGATTTTTTTTTCTTTTAACTTTGTACATTTGTCTATAGCTTCAGCAATCTGATTTCTTTCTCTGATTGTAAAGTTGCCATGTGTGGTTATTGGTCTTTCCTTATTGTAATTCTCTAGCTTCATAATATTTCAACAAGGTTAGGTAAATCTTGGCTAGTGTGGATATTTAGGTTATTTCAAAGTGTAGCTTTGCTATTTTGGATAGTGTGCTGTGAACACCTTTGAACAATATAACCTTTCTTTTTAATTTGTATGATTTCCTTAATAATGTTTTTGAAGCAGAATGAATGAATGAAAGAGACGAACGTGTCTTTAGTGGCAAATTGCTCTCTGGGACATTTCTGTGGTGTCCACATGGGGATTGAAGAGTGGGTGTTGTGGTCATGTGGCGTGCTGAAGCAGCGCAGGATTCCCTTGGCTTGGTTCAGCTGGAGGCAGTTCTCACTCAAGGTGAGGCAGAGTCACCTTTCTGAGCTTAAAATATTTTTCACAAATTGCTATGACAAACAGAAACAAACAAACCAAAAGCCAAACAAAAACAGAAACAAAAACAAAACAAAACAAAACCAACCCTCCTCTATCACCAGGAGGTTTAGATAGCTTTCATTGCAGGGGCTTGCTTCCTGGGGTTCCTCTTGTATTCTGTAATGTCAGGGGCCTAAAAACTTAGGGAGTTAAAGAAATTTGCATAAACTGAATCTTGTCAAGATGCTTTCCACATAGTTGGGGCTCCACACCATTTGTGAGTAATTAAATGCTGTGGAAGAGTTGTTGACAGTCACCTTGGAGCAAATGCCTTTCGCTCTGTGGTGGAAATTAGACTGCTGTATTTGACAGATTCAGATACTTTTCCACCCATGTTTTCTTAAAATGGGGTTTGCGTCTACAGTTCACTCTTAGAGCCAATGTTTGCAAATACTGTAACAAAAAACTGTTCCAACATTAAAACCAATATTGAGTTTGTCATATCCCAGCCCATGTGGAAAGGGAAATACTTTTTAAAAGTGGTAATTCTTAATATTATAAGCTGTTTGGAGCAGGAGCTGTTTAAAGCTCACAGCTTCGGTAAGTGAAGGAGACACGTTGGTGGAGGCCACAGACATGTTTAGTGCGTGAGATCACCGGTCTCCTTCTCACCTTCAAAACAAAGGCTTTCCCTCCTTTCTAGCTGGTCATTTTTTACACCCCCCCTCCACCTTCTTTGACAACCACATTAAGTGTTCCTGGCTTTAGGGAGGGGGCAGTTCTCTTAACTAGCAAGCCGTGTGAGAACAGTGAACTTGGTCAGCGAGGATCATTTGTGCTCAGTTGTCAGCCAAGGCTTGTTTTACTAGGAGCAATGACTGGGCAGGTTTGTGTGGTGTGCTGTGTGCAGCGGTGTTAATCAGTAAGCAGCCTGAGCCATACCCACAATCCCTTCCACATAGTTATTTTGCTCTTTCGGGTGACTGTTGTTCTTGCCCATTGGCAGCATCTGAAAAACACGTTCATCAGTATGCAGGGATGTGATCTGCAGAGAGCTTGAATCTGTCCGGCTTCCTTCTCCTGCCGCTCTTCCATTACTCCTCTGGAGTGCTAGCCTCTTATTATTGGTGTTTAAGAACAGTGAGGTGATTCAATGACAATGTTGTAGGTCTAAGGTCAAGAAATTTCCTAGGTTTGGAAAGTTTTCCATGTCCTTGATGGATACACTTTCTGCACATTCAGCCTTGCATTCCCATACCTACTCAGACCTGCACAGAAAGGAAGATGTGGCCATTGGTAGGACTCTAGTCAAGACCCAGTGGATTAAGATAGCAGTGAATGAATTCTTCTGCTCTGTTTGACAGAATTCTTCTCTATGCTCTAAAGACCCTGAGTATAATAATTTGTGTCATGACTGAATGATAGTGAGTTGTTACAAACTTCAAGATGATTGTTGAAGCCCTTAGAGTCTGTATCGGTGGTACACATATAAGCCCTTCTCATGTTTCAGGAGGCCAGCTTCACCAACTCAGTGATGCCCACCCCTGTATTTGAGTAGGGACCTTTCACCGAACTTGAAGCTCTTAGTTTTGGCTCAACTGGATCTGGCTGTTTCCATGGTTCTCATCCACAAGTACTTGCCCAGCTTTGGTGTGTGCTCTTCAGATCCAAACTCAGTCATACTTGTGGATCAGGTACTTTACCCATTGACCCTCTCCCCAGCCCCAGAGACTATTTTCAGTAAGCCTATGAATACAGTTTTCATGCTTGAAGCAGGTGGATTTCTGCCACGGAATACATGAATTGACACCATTTTGGATGCTAGTGATTCTAGGTATGTGGTGAGAGAGTAAAGATCTTGGACTGTGAGTTCCAAAGTCAGGTAAGGATCATCTTAGTTTTGGTTGTGAGCATAGCTGATGGCTGAGCCATTCTCCAGCTCATAAAGGTTCTGAATAGCACATAAAGGTTCTGAATAGCATAGTGATTTTGAGAAAGTCACTTGAGCTCTTGCTCAGTGTTACCAACAGACATATGAGTAATGGGTTGAAATTACAGTGGCTCAGCACTAGCTTACTGAGCTTGCCTCATACAGTCCTCACTGCAATGCAGTGAAGAACATCCTGCTATATCCTGGCTTGACAGTGAGAACCCAAACAGGTCAGAATGTTTTCTTGAGGCCTAGAGAAATGGCTCAGTGGTTGAGAGCACTGCCTGCTCTTCCAGAGAACCCAGGTTCATTTTCCAGCACCCACATGGCAACTCATAACTGTCTGTGACTCCAGTTCCAGGGGACACCCTCACATAATCAAATGTGCAATAAAATGCAAATAAATAAATAAATGAGGTAAAATATTAAATATAAGTCTTCTTGAAAGTGACATGGCTAGTACGTGGCTGTCAGATGACTGAACCTCTTAAGTCACACTGAATCACCTGTTTGTATCATCTTGGGTCTTACATCTTCCTGCCATGAAGTTAGTATACCAGAATCTGCTTCCAAAGAAATGAGTAGATGTAGTTGGAAGAAAAGGCTGACCAAAGATCTGTGTTTCCTATATCAAATGATAGGGGAAAGTGAAGCATAGACCTATGAACCTACTTTCTGACTGTTCTTGGTGAAAGAGGTTTGTAGTAAGTCTTTTCGATAAAGTAAGAAATGGGAAGGAAAACCCAAGATTGATGCACATTGTAGAAGTGCTTCTGTCACAGAACCATGAGTATAATAAAGCTAGTGACTACACAGGGAGACCGTGAAGGGAGGAGACTGGGTTACTTTGGTCCAAGGAGTTTCAACCCGAAGACCAATGTACAAGGATTTGTATAGCTGAACCTCAACAGAGCCACTGTATCTTCAAGCAGGAGTCTGTGGAAATGATCTTTAGAACATTCCATCTACTTTAAAGATTTTCTTGTCCTGGAGTTGTTGAAGAGACTGAAGAAAGTTCTAGAGCAGTGGTTCCCCACCTCCCTAATGCTGTGACCCTTTAGTATAGTTCCTCATGTTGTGGTGACCCCCAACCATAAACTTATTTTTGCTGCTACTTTATAACCATAGCTTTGCTACTGTTACGAATCACAATGTGAATATTTTATATGCAGAATGGTTCTATGCTGTGAAAAGGTCCCATAGATTGAGAAGCTTTGTTTTAGACATTTAGCATTGACAAGTGTTAGATGGTGCTTGATCAGGCTATCAGGCTCAAGAGCAGCTCATTCTGATAGAGAGTCCATACCTTTTAGAGAATGTTTGGTGAGTTCTTAAAGTGGGGGTTTCTTTGGTGACAGTGGCTTGTTGTAATTTTAGGTGGTGGAATCTTAGACCTTAGAGAAATGTAAGAATTGAAGGTAACTTTCGTTTCTTTAAAGTTTCTTTCACACAAGGGTCATCCCCTCAACCACCATGTTTGAAGATTGAAGACTATAGGAGTCTTTCTCTTTGAAAAACAGTGTCACACATGTGTTCATGTCATTGCTTCCAAATGTATGCATCTTGTCAGTAGAGCTCACCACATTTGTTGATACAAGCAATACTGTTGTGTGGCTAAGGTTCCCTGGCTAGTTTTATCACCTACTTAAATCTTAGTATTAAGCATTAATCATGATTTAGTAAATGACAGTGTTAGAAGGAAGACAAGAGAACAGAAATTACATGGGTAGTTTCCTGATTTAATTTCTTAATATTTATTTATTGTATATATATATAAGTGTTTTACCTTTGTGTGTGTGTGTGTGTGTGTGTGTGTGTGTTTATGTACCATGTGTGTGCCTGGTGCAGGTCAGAAGAGGGTGTCAGATCATCTGAACTGGCCACTATATGGATGCTGGGAATCAAACTCAATTCCTCTGCAAGAGCAGACAGAAAGTGCTCTTAACCTTGAGCCAACTCTCCAGCCCTCCTTTCCTAATTTTAGAGGCTTCTTGTATTCCTTAGACATCTTCATCTGTAATGAAAGTAATTGAGGATGATTTTTATGGTAGTTGCATTGTTTTGCAGTAAGCTGCCTACTAATAACACTTGTATATTGTTTAGAAAATTTCTCATACAGTACCCCTTAAACTACTGTTAGCGATTATCTATATTTAAAAACAAAACATTGAAATTCAGAGCAGATATTCTACTCAGAAGCCACACAGTATGTGAAGAGCACAGAAGGGCAGGAACTTTGGAAATGTATTGCTGGAAGCAGGTTGCTTTGTGGTAGCCAGGAAGCACATTTCACTTAACTGTAAGACCTGGATAAGGTTGACACCCTCAACATTTTCTTAGGAATAAGGAAGCCCCACCCCTTTCTGAAGAGCTTTGTATGGTAATGATTGATTGCAGGGGTGGGTCATTTTCTTCAGTGGTGTAACCACCTCTCAGTTGCCCATGCTCTAGTATCTAGCCCTTCATCTAGGCTCATAAAACAGCCATAAAGTCAGTAATCACATACACATGAGACCCAAAGGTAGGAAGAGCAACTAACTGGGAGAAAAGAAGGTTAGGGAAGTTTATGGCAGTGGAGGGAGGGTTAATATGAACTACAGTATATTGTGTACATTATGAAACAAAGAGAAAAAAGTAACTTGTATTGTAAAATGCCAAGTTAAATAAGTTTATTGAAATCTTATATAAAAGGCAAAAATGTAAATAAGTCAATGCTCCTTATTTCTGGTAAGTTAGGAAACACATTGTTTATACGAATTGTCTACCATGGACCAAAGTGTTATCCCAGGACTTCAAACATAAATTATAACATTTAGTAGAATTTTCTATGAGTATCAATGAGGTACAAAAATAAAATCTCTTATCTTTGTAGTAGATGTGGTACCTCACATCTGTAGTCACAGAATGTGGAAGGCTGGGTGGTGGGGGGACGGGGGAAGGCTTGCCCTAAGTCATCTTGAGCTGTATGAGTTCCACTTTATCATTGGATTTAGTGTAAGGCTTTGTCGCAAGTAAAGCAAAACAAAAGCAAACACCAACCAAGCAACCAAAAATTTATAAAGAACCAGAGCAAAACAAACAAATGAGAAAAAACAGACAAAAATTTTGAATTTTAATTTTTAAAAATTTTAAAATCTAAAAACATGTTTGTTTTTTCTTAATGATTCTATGCTACTTTAGTTGGGCATAAAACTATTGACGAACAACTGCTTTCTTTAAAATGTTGAATCTATTGTGTGGTGTTGGCTTTACCTCTTGCTTTTAAAGGCTAGTCATTTAAGTCCAGTCCCAGGGAGTGTTTTTCCTGATCCGGATGCTTTTCCATTTCATCTCAGGGGATGTAGGTGTGAGTCTTTTGTTCCCCACTCATGTTTAGTTTAAGAACATAAAATTCGCTCCATTTCCTAATGGAATAATTTCATGTATATGAGAGCCTTTTAACCTATCTGCCACATTTCTTAGTTGAACTTAAATTTCAAAGAAGAATGTTCTTGCCTCTGCTTCCTTGAGCATGAAGAGATCCACAGTCTCCAAAATGCAGTGCCTTTGAAGTAATGATTTTTTTTACAGGTCTTAGGCTTTACAAACTAATATTAACTCATTTACTGAGTTTTTCTAGTACAACTCATGATATTTTTACGTCCTAAGATTTTAATTGTTACATATTATTATGTTCCCTTTTTTTGTTTTCATTAATCTATACTTAAAATGGATGCTTCTTCATGCAACACATTTATCATTTCTAAGTATATTTAGAGTTTTGTCTGAGTATTCTAAGAAATTAATTTCATTTGGGCTGAATTTATAATGTGATGGTTGATGTGACATTTTTAAAATTAGATTCTTTTGTGTTTTGGAATTTCGTTCGCGGACTCACTTTGGATGTGAGGTTATTTTGCTTGTTTTGTTCTTTTATTCTTCTTCATTGACTATTGGGTCTGTGGTTTTACAGTTGCTTTCACTTGCCTCCTTAGGCCCAGCAGATAATTAGATATTGTAATACAATTTAACATGTATTTCTCTGCTCTGGGCTGATTTGAAGGATAGCTTGTATTCACAGGACAGGCTGGCGACATGGCTGCGTCTATAGAGCCACAGGTACCCATCCCGGAATTTGAACTCCCTTTATTCCTGTAGCTTCTTTTACAGATAGATGGGGGTTAGTTCTGGCTTTAAGTATCAAGAGGAGGCATTTAAGATTCTTGTCTTTCATAGCAGTCCAGTGCATTGCAGCATCAGTTTGCTTCTGGCCTAAGGACCTGGCTTGTCTTTATCCTCAGTCCCCTTTGTGAATCTGCCTTCCCTCCCTCCTCATCACCCCCCCTCCAAACCCTTCTTCCTCCTTCCTGCTCTTGAATCAATTAGGATTTGTAGTGCCTTGGATACTGAGGAGAACTTGGTTTTGTTTTTAAAGTTCAACAATTCAGATGTAGACTGTTAGGTTGGACCAGAGCACCTGTCTCTGAGTTTGTCTTTCTTGGCCCATCCACACCGTCCTCTCCCCCCACCAGGAACTCTGACGTGCTGTTGTATGCCTGTTCTTTCTTCCTTCTCTTGTAGAGCTGCTTCAGGAATTAAGGGATTTACTTTTTCCTGGTGTTACCTTGATTGGGCAATATTTAAAATAAATTTCAAAGCTCCACCTTCAGTGTAAATGTCAGTATTATCTTAAGGAGAATGATATTAAGAAATGAATAAGTTTACAGAAATTATTCTCATGAACCAATATTCAGGAGATGTGACATTTGATATGATGTGTACTCAGGTATAAACTTCTTCTCAGTTCTCGTGTATGTTGTTATGAAATAGCTGAAAAGCTTCATGAGTTGTTAGGGCCTTCCTTCTTCCTTATTCTTTGAAAATCAGAAATAATATTGTAATAAAAAGTTTCTATAGAAGCTTTTAGAAAAGCAAATGTTAATAAGGAAATGTTTTATCTTTTTTCATATCTTAATAAATCTGAAGAGAATATCCATGCTTCCAGGCACTTTCAAATGTACCTTGAGTACACATTAGGTTAGGGGTAGCAGTGCACTCTAGAAGCTTCCAGACTCCCCCCCCCCATCAGGTGATGACCCACACTGCCTTCCTGCTACCCGTGCAGTCCAGCTGAGCTCTCCCTTCTTTCCCTGCTCTAGTCAGCCAGAGCTAGAGCTGTTGGCATCCCTTCTCCATAGAATGCTTTCAGATCAGCTGCTAGGTTAGAGATATTACTCATAATTGTGTGTATGTGTTTCATTTTTTAAAGATTTATTTATTATGTATACAACATTCTGCCTCCACTATGCATGTGTGCCAGAAGAGGGCACAAGATCTCCAGATAGATGGTTGTGAGCCATCATGTGGTTGCTGGGAATTGAACTCAGAACCTCTTGACCCCTGAGCCATCTCTCCAGTCCCATGTGGTGACATTTTCATGAGAAGAAAAAGTGAATTGAGTCTCAGAGTCTTCTGCATTTGTGCAGGTTTTGTCCTAGGTGATGGCCATAGTTGATATATTTTTGAATGTTTCTTTCTCTCTCTCTCTCTCTCTCTCTCTCTGTGTATGTGTGTGTGTGTGTGTGTGTGCATGTGTGCACTCTAGTTAGTGGAAGTTGAGAATAACCTTCATTGGCTACCTCCTTTGAAACAGAGTTTGGCTGGGCAGTGAATCCCATGGAGCCTCCAGTCCCCACATCCCCAGCCCTGGGATTACAAACACAGTGTACTCGCGTGGAATATTTATCTGCAGCTAGAACCAGGTCTCTTTGTGCAAGTCTTTTATCATTGATGGAGCTGTCTCCCAGGCTTCATTCTCTGCCTCTTGCTCTCCCTTGAAGACAGAACTCTGCCAAGTAGCCCAGAGTAGTGGTGCACCCATATTCCTCCTGCCTTAGTTTCCAAGTGCTGGGATTCCTTGCATGCTCTCTCTGAGAACTTCTCTAAGTGTATATTGTGTATACTTCCTTTGTTCATAGACAATACTGCATCAGTAAATACCACCCAACCCCATTTTTATACCCAACAGTTTATTTTGTAACTTATTCACTAGAAGTCCATGAAAAGCTAGCTCATCACTTTTTTTCTTCTTCAGTAAAGCAGTTAATTATTGCTAGATTATAGTTCTGAACAGGAGTGCTGAGGCTCCCTGACCCGCTTGTTTTATGTTAGAGCAGAGTGGATGATTGTTCAGCTCCCTAGCAGGCAGTGTGAGCCTTTATACTGAGAATGGTATCTGTTGAGATCTAGGATGGAAGCTTGCCCCGTCAATTCTCCATTTTTAACAATAGGTGGCACCAGCAATTTCTGTACTGGGGCTGTGAGAAGATGGAAAGAGGATCATTTTGATCATCTTTATTTCATATTGTCGTCTTCACAGATTATTAAGAGCAAAGATGTGTTTAGCTGAAAGCCTGGAGCTTGGCACCTATATGCATACATCCATAGCAGATTAAGAGGCGCTCTGCAGGAAAGTACCTGTGACTCAAAGATGCTTCTCTGTTCTCACCCCAGCCTATATTTGTAGCAGTCACAGAATGAGATAAGGCATTTAGTTAGCACAGTTTTATTGAGTAAAACCGGTATGTGGATGGGATTGATTTTGTTGGAATTTTTTTCTTGTGTCAGACACATAAATTGGCCACTGCGTGGGGCTCTGTGTACTCTGAGGACTTACCCTGTCAAACTGCGGTCCACTGTTTTTCATCTCAGTTCTAAGTTTTAAGCCTCCCTCCTGCTCCCTGTTGTGTGGGCCTAGACCTCCATCAGCATTTAAAACACAGCTCCTCAAATCAAATTCATTAGCCCCAGAGAGGAATTCTTTTCTTTCTTTTTACTGCCACTGAAAATTCCTTACACCAATTTCTAATTTGCCTTTGAAAATTTGCCTTCATTTCTTCTCCCTGGCAATACAAGTCTTTGATTGCTGCATAAGTAGGTGATTGTCTAGCTATTCTCATTTTTGTGCTTATTAAGTATGGGGAGAATAATTCTCTAGCTTCAGAATGAAACAAGGTTTCCTAAGTCAAACATACACAGGTCCCTCTGAAATGCTGAGGTTCCAAATAGATTTGGATGCAAGCATCCTTCAGTGTGACATGGCTCTGTAGGCACCCTCAGGCCCACAGAGATGTTGGAAATAAGGATGTGAGCAGAGCTTTTCAGCTTTTGATTTGAACTAAATCAGCATTGCTTTCCTCTGTCTTTAACTTCCTGAAAGAGACATGTACCCTCTTAGCTTTCACCTGGCATCATGCCTTAAGTTCATTGTAAATATTCCTGGCACTCCACATGGTTAAGCCAACATGGCTCGGGGGGATGTACCTCTTAAGGAGGCACACCCTTGCGTGTGGCTGCGTAAAACCATGCACACCCCTTCCCTTAAAAAGAGACGCCATGTTTTGTCTTTTCTCCTTCCTGCTTCTGTGTTTCTGTACCTGGCTGGGAACTCTCTTAAATAAACTCTTGTGTGGCCTTGGTAGTTTGAGTATGCGTCTCTTCTCACGCGCAAAACTAACATTCATCCCATGGTTTTCCTTGTGGATTTCTGTCTTCACAGAATCTTTTGCTCCTACAGCAGTCTCTGGTAGTTTTGCTGTTGATCATTTTGTTAAGACTTTTGATTCTTCCTTTGTGCCCCAAGTACCTGGCTCTTAGAATTACTGACTCCTTCAAGTATCAATCCCTTACTTAGTGGTAAGATGGTCACAAACATAAACATCACAGCTTATGTGCAGAACTGTGAGTATGTGTGTGGGTGTGCAGGCTACAAGCATGTGAGAGGGAGAGAGAAGGGAGGGGGAGGGTACGTGGATAGAGATCAGAGGACCATCACATCTCCAGTGATGGTCCTCATCTTCAGGCTTGTTTGAGACAGTCTCTGGTGTTCATTCCCTCCTAGGCCAGCATAGCTGCTCTGCACACCTCTAGTGATTTTCTGATGTCTGTTTCCCATCTCCTGATAGGGGCATTGGGATTTCAGATACTCTCACTACTGCATCTAACTTTCCCATGGCTTCTTAGGATCTGACCTCAAGTCATTGGGCTTATGCATTACTTTATCAACCCAGTGATCTTCACTGTCTCAGAATTATGAGAATTCTTTATAACCAAAGCTGTGACACTCTTCCTCTGTGGCTCTCGCTATCTTTAAACTCACTATTTAGCCCAAGCTAGGCTTGAACTCATGACACTTCTCCTGCTTCAGCATTCCATGGCCTGGGATTGCCAGCATGGGGCAACACATCTCGCCTTGTTCTACATTTTATACTGTGTTAGAAGAGGGCTGCAGCTGCACCACATACAGGCCAGAGATTCCTGGAGTTTTGGTTCTTGTGGTGATTTAAGCGAGAAATTTCCCTCATAGGCTCCAGTGTTGAACACTTGGGCCCTAGTGGCTGGCACTGTTTGGAGAGGTTGAGAGGTGTGGCTTTGCTGGAGTGAGGCCTTGCCTGAGTTCAGGTTGGAGAGTTTTATAACCTCCTTCCAGTTTCAATTCTTTCTGCTTTCTACTTGTGGTTGAGGATGTGGTTGTTGAGCGTTTTTCTCTGTCATGCCTGCTTGCTTGCCTCTCATGACCACAGACTCATCCCCCTGGCACCAAAAGCCTGTAGAATTGTTTTCTCCTGCAAATTGTCCTGCTCGTGGTATTTTATCATAGCATCAGAAAATGACTAATAGTCTTGACACTTTCAGTGGTTCTTTCATATTTTTCCATTTAAGATTGTCATTATTTAGATTTTAGCTTTAAGAAAATTTTATAGTATAAGATGACCCAGAGCCACGTTTGGGAATCTGGCAGATTCAGCCGTATTCTTGTAGGACTGAGGAGGAAAGCTTATCTCAGCAAGGATTACCTAACTGATAAAAGGTGGAAGGGAAATGGGGGTGTTTGGCCAGGCTGTCAGCTGCTGGTGGCAGAGAAGGGGGACCACAGCGCTGCCTTCTGCACCCCACCCTGTCAGCAAGCAGAGGTACCATCTGCTGTGACTCTCTGCCCAGTCTGTCCCTGTACCAGTCATTCTACTTGCTCACTGCAGCTTGGACTTTCAAGGACCTGCCCAATTCATTTCCCACATCTCATCTGTGTGTGTCAGGGAAACTGCCCATCTCCTAACGATGAATCATTCTGATCCCCCGAAGGACCAGAGGGGGTAATTTTTCTAAGACTAGGTGTTAACAATAATCAATAAATAGTAGTAGTTACCACGTAACGGGGGTACCATGTGGGCTGTAGCTGTCTATCCATTGACTCTGTGGTGTTTATCTAGGTTAATCTTGCAGCTCTGGCTCCATTTTACCATCGAGGAAATTAAGATTTAGGAATGTTAAGTAGCTTGCTGAAGGGTGTATAGGTGAGCAGCGAACAGACTAAGGAGAACTGGCTCTTTCCTTTTCCATTCTGCTGTCTCCAAACTTTAAAATGCTGGTCTAAAGCTTTACTTCAGAAGGGAGTGTGGCAGTATACAATCCCTTATCTAGACCCCTGCTTAGTGTTCAGGACCAGATTCTCTCTCTTCAGTGTAGAGGGGTATGGTTCTTCTGACAGGTATGGTTCCAGTCTGGCAAAGTGTACCCTTCAGCTTTCTCTGGGAAAAGTGCTCATGTTTTCTAAGTTTCCTTTGTGTTTATCTCTTCATTTAATCAGTGTGTGTTTATTGTAATGATTATGTGCTGAACCCTGGGTAGAAAGTTGTTAAAAAGACATACATGGATCTATCATTCTGGAATTTTATAGACTGCAAGCTTAATGTAAATAAACAAATCTTTGTCTTAGTTAACATTTTTTTAAAAAAAATTTTTGTTTATTATCAAGATATTGGAAAACAGAACTACCTTGAATGTTTACTGTAAAGTATGTTGAGAAAAGACATTTATATGACTGTATTGTCTCATGGGTAGGACTTAGTAATTCAAACAAGTAAATGGTTAAAATTGATTAAAGGGAAATATTCAAATTCTTGAGTAATGATTTAAATATGCTGGAACCTCAAACCCATACAGTAGATGTTTTAAATTCTGGCCAATGTTGAAAGGACAGCTTTAAGTAAATGGCACTAATATGTAGTCTCACGACCATAGAGTATTGAGGTAGGAAATTTGTGGGCTTCTTTGGCCTCCTCCTTCCTCATTTTCTCTGAAGAAATTAAAACTCAGAGAAATGGTGTATGCAGTCTTGTACCTACTCCCCAATCCATGACTCTCAGAATGAATAGACTGGTTTATCCAAGGTCTCAAGAGTTCACGTTGTCAACGTTTCACCCTCTCATACATTAGCAATGCCAATGAGTTGAAAATTAATGTGATTTGAGCTTCATATTTCCTTCCCTTAGATGTGGTTGGAGTACTGTGAGCTCATCATGAAGAGGCAGTTAGATCTTCTCTTGAGCCTGCCTTGTGAATTTTTTTCTCTACTACTAAATGATCTCACTAGGGCCAGTGACTCAAGAGGCAGGTTTGCTTGGGGTGACCACTTTAGAGGACCACATTAAATGCCTATGCTTCTTGTTCATGCAAGAATGAGTTTTCTTAGAGCCGTCACTGGATTCCAACAGAGGAATAGATTACTCATGCATGTTCTAATGATTAAAACATTTTCCAGTGTCTTGGCTGCCTAGTTCTCATGTGGAGGTTCCATTACCAAACAGTAATTGATACAATTCTGACTAGCCGGCTGATACTGCTTAGAAAGACAAGGGAATGAAACGTTTGAGTCATTGGTTTTAGGCCAAAATTTCAAAGGATAAGCTATGTGAGAGAAGTTTTTACAGTTGTGGTAGACATGCTAGATTGGAAGGACCACGCCCCCCATCCTGTCTGAGTAAGTTAATAACTTTGTCTTGTGGGTAAGGCTCTTTTAACCTATCTGAGCCTTGTTTTCATTCTCTGTGCAGAAGGTAGTCATGGCAATGCCTGCTGTAATTATCTCTTAGGATTGCTGAGAAAATCAACTGAGATCACAAATCCGAAAGCTCACTAGAAAAATACTATGTGGATTTGTATGAATGCTAGGATTTAAAAACATTGTAGTAACAGTGTTACTCAAAACAACAATTAAGATCTAACTCTTGGCTAGAATTGTGTATATGGGAACATGAAATGGTTACTTTGACGCTCTCATGTGTTAGTATAGTGACAGAGTTGATGACTTCAAGTTGGTGATTAAAGGAATAAACTGTTTACTGTTTGACACTAGTGTCAATAAAGAAAAGTAGCTCAAAGTCCCGCCTTTGTTTTTTTAAAGGGTTAAACATCATTTTCAGAAACAGAAATAACAGTACAATATGAAAACTGAAACAGGTACTAAGAAAATGGAGTCAAATAGCGGTTCAGATTACGGCTCAGCTCAGAGTGCTTCTTCCTGTGACCCTGTTTTCTGTGCTAGAGCTGGGTCAGAACCTTGGCTTCAAGCTTTGAGGGAAGAATGGTGGCCATGTGACTCATGGCCCCCATGAAGTTAGATAGTAAAGGAAAGATGTAATGAGGCACAGAGATTTTCTCAGGCAGTTCTCACGAAGAACAGCATATGGAGAACAACACCCAACAAGTATCCCAATGGGAGAAAACAGACATTTATTTCTTGAGGATTTTCTTGGTAGGATTGCTGGATGAAAAATTTTTAAAAAATATTTTAAATTCTGTTTACCAGTTTTTTTCTTCTTTACTTTGTTTTTATTATAATTGAATGTATTCTAGGTTAGAAATGATGTGAGAACCCCTGGTCCCTTCTGTTTCCTAGATCAAATCACTGAATCTTAGAGTGATTGAACAGAGGTCCAGGGCTGCTTGGTGAGTATGTGGATCTGAGGGGAGGCAGCTCGCTCCTAGTAAGTTTTGTGGACCACAGGAGCCTGCCTGGTCTCAATATAAGCACGGTTTGGTACCTCTAGCATATGTCTAATTATGAAATTAGCAGTTGACTGTGCTATGTTTTTGTCTGTTTGCTGTAGAAATGAAGAAAGCTGTTGCATTTGATACCCCCCACCCATATTATTTGTTTTGGTTTTACCTTAGAAACTATTCATAGGCCTACATCATTGGCTCAGAAATGTCTACAAAGCAGATCTTCACACATAAGTCTTCCAGCATTCATAATTTACTACCTCCTTTGCTGCTTTCATTAAGTGTATCTTTAACACCAAGAATCAGAAAATGTAGAAAAGTATTAATATTCTAAGCAAATTTAAGTAACGCAAATAACTTTCTATTTAGATAATGATGGGATTTCTAAACATTGGCAAGAAGCTGGTGAGAATTTTAGGCTTAATTCTGTAGCACAGTTGCTCACACTCAAAGTGACTCCTGATGTGACATGTGCTCAAGAGGTTCCTGTGATATGTTCAAGATTGACTAAAACTATTCATCAGTATCTGGGAATAAACAGGTGGCTGAGAGCTAAAGAAGATAAAGGTGGGTTTCCAAAAGGACCAGGGCTTCCAGACGTCTCTCTAGAGAGAGATCAGAAGGTTAGCCTTTAAAAAAAAAATCTGTCTGTGATATCATTTTGTGTGCTTAAGGAATTTTTAATTTGAAGCAATGGGTCTTATTGGATATCATGAGAATGAGAAGTCATGTATCCATTTCAGTTAAATAACTTGTCTAAAGTGGTCGAAATCTTGAGTCTTGGCACCCCAACCTGGAGATGATAAGCTGGGGAATCCTAGCTGTGGAGAGGCCCAATAGATAGAACAAATGTGAAATTTCTTTTTTTTAGCTGTCTTTTATTTTCCTAATTTATAACATTAAAATATATTTAAAAGAAGATTCATAAATATAAAAGATTGGCATTTGTGAAGTGGAGGTATCAGAGCTATAAATACTCAAGAAGTGATCTTTATATTTCTGGAAAGATCTCAGCTGACCTAAGAAAGAATGCTTTCACTCTGATTCCCTGAGGATTGAAATGACGGGCATCAGTCTGGGGCTGCAGAGATGCATGAAGATGTATCCAGCAGAGGCATGTCCATCAGTCCCCTTCTGCTCAGCACACAAACTCATGAGTCAATAAGATGTCCAGTGTGGAACACTGCCTCTTTTTAATCTTGCTGTCAGCACTTGGTATCTTTTATTTCAGATGCAGGCACTTTGTAAGATAATTTGCTCAGATATAAAGATATACTATGCTAAAAAAAAACCCTCAGGGTTTTTTTGTTGTTGTTTGTAGTTAAAATATAACAAATAACTGGACTTGGTATTTCCTTGACTTGTTCTGGTGCTAATTTTTTTTCTGTTCCTCTTTGAAGGTAGTATTGTTTTTTGACCTTCATAGCCCAAACTTTCCTAGTGAATAGTGAGTAATTTGTGCATGCACTTAACATTAGATGATAATTGAGAGATTTGGCCCCTTTGTCAAGATCTGGCCTAAAGATGAAAAAGACTCTTGGCTGGTTCTGTTTATGTTTATTGTAGGTGAAGAATGTTAAATTATTCATAAAAGAAACCACCAGGTAAACAAAGGGGGGAAGGGTGGGCCTCTTTTAAGCATCTCATTTCTGTCTGTCCATTTTACAGGGCTTCTGATGAGTCAGTGCATGGCTTTCTGGAAGAAGTGAGTCATGAGAAATGTGAAGCACAGTTAGGAGTTGGTAGTGGGAGGAAGCTTAGTAGTAGAATAGCGTTCTGCTGGTGGGTTACTTGTGGGGATTCACAATAAGAAAGGAGGAGAGGCTTTGCCCATTAAGCTGACGTTTACATAGCACTAAAAGCTTTCAAAGGGGTGTCACATTTGTTAGTGCATTGACCTTCGGCAAAGCAAAGGGAGCTCAGAGAGAGGAACCTGGAGGTGACTCAGTTCAACATTAATGATCTGGGGACATTTGGAGGCTCCTTGAGGATTTATGGCAAAGCTCCAGCTCTGCCCTCAAAAGAAACATAGCATCTTTCCCTTCTTCCACTCTGGTCCTGTCTACAGGCAGCTTACATGAGCCCAGCATGCTCCTCAAAGCCATGCATGTATAATGGAGCTTGATCTTGCCAATGGATAGCATAAATTATCTCAGATTTGTCATACAGATGGGCTACCTGTGTCCCCAAGGAACTGTTGCATGGAAAATAGAGATATGATGGTCCTAGCTTCTTATCTAACATGAAGGCAAGCTGTGACTTGGCCACAGTTACTAGTTTTCTGAGTGAAGAAGCTTGTCTAGGTGAATTATGGGAATCTTTCTGGGAACCTTTCTAGAGTCCTCAATGGTGGTCTCACCTATTGGTACTTCCCTATGTGTGAGAATTGAAAATTGAAGACTTCTGTCTATATAGACGGATCCCTGGTTCGTCTGCTGGCCCCTCTTCTCTCTTTCCTGCATGTACATACATTGCTACTCTTGACTTTCTGTTGCTAAAATTTCCTTGCTGTTCTCCCTCCTGCCTAGTACATGTAAGCTTGAATTAGACAAAGGCAAGTGCCAGCTTTTCCAGCCCCTGGGCTGGTGGGCCTCTCTTAGGCAACCACTGATTGTAAAAGAGAGTTGAGAAAAAAAATGAGATACCTGAATTAAATATGAACAAATTTCAAAGCATTTTTACCTTTCTAATTGATCTTTATATTCCTATTTATCTAATGGTAATGGGAGAAAAATACTTTCCATCTTAGTCATGGGTCTTGTTCTATACATGTGTTTTTCACATGCTTGAGAGTTAAAGAAAATACCAAATAAAAATAATTATTACTTTCTCTTTTTGTGTGTTTTTTACTAAACACACACACACACACACACACACACACACACACCCTTGTAAAATATTTTCAAATTTAGAAAAGGTAAAAAACCCACATATGAGAAGTAGAACCAGGAGAATCCATAGTTCAAGGTCATCCTCAGCTTCATATGGAGTTTGAGGTAAGCCTAGACTATCAGGTCTCAAAATGCTTAAAAGAAAAAAAAAATAAACAACAGACCAACCTCCCTCCACACTCATAAAGGTTTTCCATACACTAGTAACCCAGATTCTCTGGTTATCAATGTTTTGGCATGATTTTTTTGCCTTGTTATTCTCTCTCTTTGTTCATGAAAAATGTCAAGTAGTTTGACCTACATGTATATGGTTTTCTCTCAATCATTTGAGGATAAGTGGGAGACATGTTGTTTTAATACTTTGAAATACTTCAGTGCGCATTCCTTGTTAGAGAAGAAAGAAATCCGTTTCCACTTGTTCTTTGTGCTCCAGGATCCAGCTCAGCGCCTCTCGTTTCTCTAGTCCGCTTTAATCAAGGCTAGCTCCTTAGTGGTTTTCCCCGTTAACCTTTGGTAGTACAGCAGCTTTGAGAGCGCTCATCTGCCTGCTACTCACTTGGTTGCTCTGTGGGCAGTCAAAGCCCAGACATGATGGCTGTTCATGCTCCATACCAGGAGGCAATGGCTTGTTCCATGTTGGCAATGTCCACTTCCCTCCCTTGGCTAAGCAAGTTAGGGCCATGTTTATCCACTATAGACTTATAGATATTTTCTGTCTACTGACTTAAACGTGATTAATAAGCTAGTAATGGGGACATATTAGAAATTACTTCATATTCTAATTACTATCAAACTTTTACCCTCTGCCTTCGGCTGTGCCTATTTTCCAATTCAGTCATTTCTTCTAAATTTATTAGTTTTATTTCAAGGTAAAAATGTAATTATCTGTTGATACATTGTAACTTTTAAAAAATTTTCTAGCATGCCATAATGGTGCATTGCTAACAATATTTATTTTGATAGTTAAGAAGCGTTTACTAACTTCCTTAGTAAATGAGATCAAGCTCAGCAGCCTTACACTGTTACTCGAATATTTGGCGAAGTCGGTCACTTTTTCCCCCTCCCACTGAAAGCATGTGGAACAAAACAGTGTTTGCCACTCAGCGGACATTAGTCGACAATCTGTGCTTTGAGTGTCTCCCGGTAAAAACACACAAGTGGGCTTTTAGAAAGAAGACAAGAAGGGCCAAGTCGCTGAAGGAGTCGGGAAGTCTTGCCTGGAACACTTAACATGTCCAGCTGGCCGGAGGTAGGCAAAGTGAGGGTGGAGGCTTACTGTTAATTGTAGATGTTAGAGCTCAGGCGACCGCTCACATTGGGACCGTAGAAATCAGGCAAACCAAGTCAGAGTAGAAGCAGCAGTTCTTGCTCTCTGGGAAAGAAGATAGTGCAGACCTGGTAGATATGGATGTACTGCTGTGAATTCCTGTATTTTAGAACCTCTGTGTAGGTAGATATAGGAGGATTGCCTAGGTATGATTGTATGTAATATTTATGATACGTGTTTAGACATTTCCCAGTTCTCCCCGTTGTGAGGAGCAGTGACATCTCAGTGACAATGACCGTGTCGAGCACTTAGAATGTGGTTTCTGAATGCCGGTGGACATCGAACGATCAGGGACTCTGTAGATAATGGTTGTAGGCTAAAGCAAGGCTGTAGCAAATGAACTTAGAATAACTGAGCATACTAGAAAGCAAGAAACAGCCCAACAAACAAAAGGAACATTTTAAAAGGGCCTAGGAGCAGCTTACAAAAGTTCTTTCTCCTGACCCAGTACAGGGTGCTTGAACACAGGACTGTGGGGCTTTGTTCCGCCTCCTCCTCTGTGGCCTTCACCATCTCTGCAGATAGTCAAGCTAACAAAACCAAGTGTCACCTTCATCCACAAAAATGAGTAATCCCTACCTTGTCCCAGCAAATGAATTCTCTAGAGAACTTGAAACATATCTGGTCTCTACCATACTAGATACTTTCTGTGTGGAACACTTGTTATTGCAGAGGGCTCTGCCAGCCGGCTCTGGCTCACCTCACAGTGAGTGTATTGCGGGTGAGGAGAAGTAGGGAGGTTTATTATGGATTTTAGAGATAACCGTCATAGTTTGCAAATTAACAGAACGAGGTCCAAGGGAGGAATTACTCATTTGTGTGGGTCAAGGCTGACATTTGGCTTGCTGACCAAAGTAACTGGGGAGATAGATGGTGCAAACTTCAGAGCAGGTTAGATGTAGAGGTCAGGAGTTTGTGCTACTCACATCTTGCCACTGCTATCAGACCACAGTCAGAGTTCATCTTAACAGAGGTGGAGAGGGGAAGGGAGCTTCTAAATCAGAGCCCCCGAGTAAGCCCCTCCTGTTTGTAAGTCTCATTGCATCAGTCTCATGGAGACCACCATCGTCTGTTGCTTGGTTCATTGCATATGATTTTATGCTACTGCAGAATTGAATTCCATACAAATCTTTGTTTATTTAAATTTTGTTTGGATTATGATCTTGGTTGCCAACTGAAAGTGACCAAAAAAATGAGGAGTCATCTTTGTTCAAAAATGGGTTGCTAAGAGATCACAGATGTAGAGCCCTGGCCTTGGGCCTGGGACCAGTACACTGAAGCTTATCTTTCCTCTTTAGAGCCTAACGCTTTAAGATCCATTGAGAAAGCTTGCTTCCCAAAGGGTCAACTGTATGGAGCTGAGGGTCTGCATGTAGCCTTCTTTTATTCAAAAGGACATCTCTTAGTGTATATAAAAGTGATAACTTCTGATACACAAGACTGTACCCTGTGCAGACACAAAGATTTCAGTCCCAGAAATCTCTGCCAGTTCTGCCTTTGCTTATTAGTCCAGAGTTCCAGTGAGAGGTAATGCACTGGTGGTAGTAATGAGGAGAAGGCTACCCACTTTTCTGTGCTTGTTTTGTTTGTGTCGATGTGTGGAAGCCAGAGTTCACTGACACAGGTAGACTCTCGCCAGCAAGCCCCAGTCTCCACCTCTCAAGTGTGGGTATTCCAGACTCATGTTACTGTGCCCTGATTTTTGACTTGGGGACTGAGGATCCAACTCAGGTCCCCATGCTTGCTGAGTGAGTATTTACCAACTGAACCTTCTTCCAAGCCCTACACACTCTTAAAAAAGCCTCAGTGGCCTACTGGTAGGTATGAGGTCCAAACCCGGCGAATGAGCTCACATTGTGCGGTGTTCTTTCTCATACAGGCTTCTAAAACACGGGAGTCTGCTTTGGCTGCTAGGGTTTGGGGTTCACCAGTGTTACATTCATAAACTTGTCATGCTGGTCCCCCACTTTATGCTTCTAGACCCCATTTAATTATTCTGTACGAGTGGGAGAGATCACAGAGGGGCTTCTAAAAGCACACCAGTATTGACTTTGGCAGTGTGACCTCATCCTTTGTTCACCTCACTCTTGCACACTACACACCCACAGCTCCTGGCCCTCTTTCTCTTTGAACGTTCAGAACTCGTTAATATATTTGAGGTCTTCGTTCTCCCAGCCATTGTGTGAATCAGATAGATTCCAACCCACTGTTGAAGAGAGAAGGGGTTTTGATTTTTAATATAATGCATGTGACATTCTTATTCTATTCTGCTTCATTTCTTTCTGTGGTGACAGTCCCTTCCCCCATATCTCTACTTGCCAGAGAATGGCTATTTTAGCCATAGTAAGAAAAGCTTACCAGGAAAATAGAGAGAGTTTTGAAACTGGAATCCTAGACCACATTAGACTGGGAGTGAACTGGACTGGAAAGCACAGGGATATTGGACTGAGGCTGCAAACAAAGATCTACCAGTTCTGTATTTTAGCCAGTTCGGAGCTGCTGAACGAACCTTGGTTCTCTCCAGTCTGTTTTTAGAACCAGGGCCCTAGGTCTGAAAGTCCAAATAATTGGGCAATTCAATCCATGTTTTCTTCTTGCATGGTAGTAATTTAGAACTAAGGAGGAAAAACTTCCATGGCATGTCTATTTAAATAGAAGCAAAACTCAAAGTTAAAAAAATTCTCTTCTGAGCATATGTAATAAATTTACGTGAATATGATTTTCTCAAGCATTAGCAAAATCACAATGAGATGTTGCACCAAGGAACATGGAGCCCAGCATCAGAATGACAGATTTGAATTAAGAGTTTCATTAGAACCATTTGATTTTTGAATTCTTGTCTTTCTGTCCTTATATTGCTGAACCATTTCTGAAAAGGATTTAGAATACAACCGAGTCTCCCTTTTCTTTTAAAGACGGGCAAATGCCAACTCTGTATTGTCACAGAGCTGAAGGAGACAGACACCGAGCTGGGACATGACTTTGTAGTAACACAGAGTTAGGAGGGGACTTTGAAGTGGTTACATCAGACAGGCATGTTTTCAGAGTCTGTAGCTTTCAGTGGGGATTGGGGATGGAAGCTGATGATGGGAACATCCGTTGCATGGAAACGAATCATAGAAAGATGGTTCTGTGGCGCTGGGCCAGGAGATGGCATTATAATGAAGCTCTAGGGTTTTGGATGCTTGAAATATGAAAGCAGAGCCCTGGAAAGATCCAGGAATCTCTTCTTAATGGTGCTGTGGTGAGGCCAAGGAGACTTTTCTCCACCATAAATGATAGGCCCTGTTCACCTTCACAAAACCTGACAGTCAGTTAGCAAAGGAAGAGGATTCCTTTCAACTGAAAGTCAGTCTCTCTCTCCCTCTCTTTCTCTCTCTCTCTCTGTGTAAACACATGTATATTACATACTCTCTGTGTAACACACACACACACACACACACACACACACAGAGTCACAGGTAAACCTCATGAGATGACTTTGTATATGGAATCTTCCAGTTTCAACTGGAGACTCAGAGGTAGGGTACAGTGAATTTAAAGAAATTTTTTTGCTTGCTCAGACATCTTTCCTCCCAGAAGTTCAGTGGTGATCGTTGGGAAGCTTCGTCTTTCTCATCATGACTAGTGTTTTCATTCTCTTATCTTTTCTTGTCTGACTTGTGGACAAAGAACCATCACATTTTTAAAGATGATAACCACAGGCTTTATGAAGTACAGAATGACATCCCATTGTCCTTACTGATATCACATAGTCTAGTAAGGGGGGTACTAGGATTAGCTATTTTAAAGTTAATTGATTTTAAAGTTTAGGTGCGCCTGTCATTTAATTTCCCCTTGGATAAATGGTTATAAGTTATAAGCCACTGAATAGCTTTACAAAGTTAAGATTTTCCTTTTTCTAGCTTACAAAATGAACTTGATGTTCTAACATATTTCCCAACTGCACAATTTTGTAGTCTCAATGGTGTTAGAAGCCACGGTAACTAAGGAAAATTGCATTTCATTCAAGATGCAAAAATTACTAAATAACCTTGGTCTTAGAAAAGAATGCAGCATCCTTGGAGATTTTATGACCAGGGATAAAGGACATAAGGAAGCTAAGCCAAAGCCAAAAGAAAGAAGGACACAGGCAATCTGTTTCTGCTTTTTTACATGAGGGTTCTCTTGTTCCTTCTGGATGGGGAGCAGCTCATGGGCAGCAGAGAGAAAGCATTGGTTTCTCTTCCAGGGCTGCCCAGCACCAGCTTGCTTAGGGATGCTCATCAAATGGGGGCGGGGTTAATTGAATTGCACAACTAAGGAGACAGGCTACATGTGGAGATGTTGATTGCCTGCTGGGTTCTGACACATGTTGTGACACTTTGAGAAGATGATCTTCCCCAAAGTTTGCATGAATTCTCTGTCTACTGGGGCTAACCATTTGACACATTAATAGCTTTGAAACAGAATATGGGTCAATTTTGCTGCTGCGTCCTTTCCACAAAAATGTGTACTTGAAAGCTTTTAGGATAGGATCATCAAAGAGCAGAATTTATTTTCTGAGCAATTATCCTGCTTTCTGTTAAAGTTAGTTCCATTAACTTTCACCATGAGTTCTGTTTGGTGTGACTGAGAATACAGCCTGAGTTGGGCAGCAGAAGTCAACGGTGAGTGCTGCTAGTGAGAATCAGGGTCACTGAGGTCACACACACTCTCTCTGCCACTGTCCTCGTAACAGGCTCTCACTTTTAAAATAGCACTTATTTCTCTCTGAAATTGTTTATTACATTATTGTTTCCTTGGGAGTCTCCTCCTAATGTCTGTTTTCTGTCTTTACACTAAAGTATAAGCTTCACAGAAGCAGGGCAGGTACTGATCTGGAATTCTGCTATCCAGAATAATACTGATCGTTTCATGGGGTACAGGATAAATATTTGTTGAGTGAAAAAAATAAATAAAAACATCAGCACCTGGAGTTTACATGTGTTAGGCATTGATTTGCAGGGCCATGTCTGGTTCCTGGCATCTGCCTTGTGCTTTTCTATGTACCAGGACTTTGGCAGTGAGTATGAGATCATGCCTGGGTTGATTGAATATAATGTCTGGTGCTGGGTTATCCAATCTAGTAATCATAGCCATGTGTGCTATCTGATTTATATAACTATTAACCACATGTGGCTGTGGAAATTTAAAGGTAAATTGATGAAAGTGAGAACTCAGTTCTTAGCAATGCCAGCCATATTTGAAGCGCTTGTGTAGAGCAATCATATTGGACACCGAGGACAGAGAGCATCGCCCTCTTTGTAGAATGTTCTCTTGGATGAGTTTTTAAAAGAGATTAACACATGGAATCTTCCTCTGCAGATGGATAGAACATACTGGTTTGAAAGAATAAGCCTGGAGGCTGGGTAGGTAGCTCTGTGCATAGAAGCAGGGGCTGATCTCCCTGGAGGACCTGATTTCAGTTCCTAGTGCCCATATGACAGCTTAGAACCATCTGTAACTCCTGTCTCAGGGATCTGATGCCTCTTTTGGTCTCCTCCGATATTGCATGTGCATGTTCCACAGATGCAGGCAAATGCTCATACACACAAAATCAATTTTTGAAAAATGTTTTAAAAATTAGACAAAACTATGCTTCAGAGGAAACATACAATAGCAATGACTACTGGTTGCCAGGTGTGGCTTTCTAGGGGACTTTTGACCTGAGGCATAAAGAAGGCATAAGGATTGGACAGGCTGAGAGGTACAGAAGAGCATGGTTTTAAGTTAAAGATAATAACTGGAGAAAGGGCTGGCCTTTGTCTAGTCATCAATAGAATGGAACTGTTTTGAGAACTAAGTAAACCTGGAAGGCGGCTATGTTTGTAACAACAAGCTACTTCTCACATAGGCTTTGTTTGTTTGTTTCTTCATGAAAGTTTCTTTTTTTCTTTTTGGCCCACATTCTTTTAACAGCTCCCTAAATAGACACTTTTGCTTATACTTTTGACTCCCTCATCTATCTCCAGAAAACTCTGATTCTCCTAAGTTAGTTATTTACTTGCTGGGTAAATGCCATTGCCCCCGTACCCTTAGCATAAAGTCAAAATGCTTTCCATGAAGTCCTCCATGTTTCCCCTGAGACTTTGTTTCTTTACTGTTTATACTACAGCTGCTTTCTCAAAGTTTTTTTTTTTTTTTTTTTTTTTTTTTGTGGTGGTTGTACGTTGAATCTGAAGTTATGATCACTGCCAGGAGGTTACAAGATTATTACTATGAACATTGCCTTGTAGAGGAAGGTGGGGTGGTTCAACCCACACACCAAACACACAAGGTTCTTGCCGCAAACATCATTAGAGTCATGAAGTCCCAGGGTTGGGGATCCTCAAGAGGCTCTCTCTGCCTCAGGTTCTGTAAAAGATAAACAGTGGTCTGGTCTGAGGTGGGGGATGACTCTTGGGGACTGTAGCTATCTGGGGCTTTTCAGTAGTGACACTTTTTGTGAGTTGTCCATTCTGTGCATGATACTCTTCACTGACAAAACTGCCCATGAGTTGATCAGAGGGACTTCTTGCGGGTATAGACCTGTTTTTGACTCACCAGTCCTTCTATAAGTAACCCACAGTGTAACTTCATTGGTTTACCATGGTTGACCTTGATCAAATCCTTTGTTCCATTGGAATCCTTTCTAGCAGAGTTGAATAGAATTATGCTTTTCTTTATGTCTTCCCATGAAAAATCACATTGGATTACAGAGTAACAGCCCTGATGCTGCAGAAAACCACACCTCTCATTTCCTCTTAGTCCCAAATACCCAGCACAGTTCCTGACATATAGACAAGTCCACCAAGTGTTTTACTTATGAGTTAATGAATGGAACTGACAATCCATCGCCATTTCCAATGTGTGATCAATTTTAATCGTTTCTGGGGGTAAAACTACACATAGCACTGACCCATCTGAGGAAAAAACAGGGAAATAGAAAAGAGATACAAATCAGTCCACAAAGAAAGCAGGACCCTTGTTATTTGTTTTTATATCAATGTTTTGAAACTAACATATATTTGGCATACACTATTCATTCACTTAAAGCACTAATCCAATGACTTGGTAAGTTTTCCATCACCACAAAACATTTGTCCCAGTAAGATTCCTTATGTGTACTCAGGGTTTATATACTTCCCCACTGCCAGCCACTAATAATCCTGTTTCTATGGATTTACCTTTTCTGGGTATCATGTACACAATGAGATTCATGCAGTGTTTGATTTGTTGCATCTGGCTTCTTTCTCTGGCCCTTCCTTTCCTTGGGGCTCATCCACATTGTAGCATTTATCAGCATTTTGTTATTTATGTTGACATAATCCATTGTTACAATATACCACATATTACTGTCCATTGAAGACATTTGGCTTGCCTCTGCTTTGAACATTTACATACAAATTTTCTACTGGCCAGATCACTAGACATTTAGGAGTAGCATTCCTGGGTACATTTATATTTACCTTTTAAAGAGTCTTGCAATTGTTTTCTGAAGTTGCTAAAGCATTTTACATCTTCATCAGCAGCATGTAAGAATAACTTTTATTCTTAAGAGCTAACCTTTCTTTTTCTGATATGTGCAATAGTATTCCCTGGTCTTATGCTCGTGATCTTTATGCCTTTTCAGCATATAATGCTCAGCTAACAGCTCTAACCATGGCTGTACATACTCTTTTATCCTCTCTGATAGTGGTCAGTGGTCAGTGATCAGTGGTCAATGGTGTTTGCTTGAGAAAACAGATGTGTGCAGGCTAGGTGAGAGAGTGGCAATCCTTTGTGACTCTGATGGGCAATCTATTGCTTACCAGGCTTCCATTTTGTGCCCAAATGGTTTCTGAATTTATGTCAAGTACATGGAATGTATAAAGGTAGACAAAGATTCAGGCACAGGTTTATACATTTAGAACAATCAGGAAAGGCCCAAGCAGCAAGATTTTGTTGTTGTTAGTTTTTTAAGGCAAGCATTTTTTCTGTGAGAGGATTGAGCTAATGCTGACAGTGCACACATGGTCTGGGAGGTGGGGCTTGTGTAAAGACCAATCTGTTTTGTAGGAGATCACAGCAATCCTGCGAGACAGAGTTTCCATAAATGGCGAAGAATATGCCAGAAATTAAAAATCTGTAAATGTAATAGAAACTCTGAGCAAAGCAGTATAAGGAATGTAGTAGTAGATGGCTAGAGATAAGAGGAGCCTAGTGCTGGTGACATCATAAAGACTTGCATGGACGGGGCTGGAGAGATGGCTCAGCGGTTAAGAGCACCATCTGCTCTTCCAGAGGACCCGGGTTCGATTCCCAGCACCCACATGGCAGCTAACAACTGTCTGTAGTTCCAGTTCCAGGCAAACACCAAGGCAAATAAATAAATAAATAATAAATAAATAAAGTTTTTTTTTTTTTAAAAAAAAAAAGACTTGCATGGACAGGTGGAGCCCCGTAAGGGCATGGGGCTGCTGGTCCCTGTGCAGGCCCCTTCTTCCTTGGATGAGCCACATCCCCCCCCACCTGTGTTTTAAAGCTCTATTGTTTACTAGAAAACATTACTCATGTTAGACTGAAGACTTAAGGTTTCTGGATTATAGAAACTCAGGTAGTCACTAAAGTGTGCTCTTAAAACAAAACAAAACAAAAATCCATTCTTGGCTTAGCAGGTGTAAATAGCTTGCTAGGTATGAATTTAAGCAGGTCAAATTTGAAATTCTATTTGAATTCAAAGCATGTTGCACAGCCATGCTTTTAGATTGGCAATTCAAATGTTTTCCCAGATAATGCAAGGGGATGTTGAGATAAACCAAGGCCAGCGGGAACTAAGAAAGGCAACTGGATGCCAAACTTGACTGATAAGAGGCGGCACAATAATCTGATGGTTACTTTCTGGTTGGATTATTCACAGATGGAATGATTAACCACACCACAAATCCTTTCTATATTGCAGAGCTGTGGTAATAGGTACTTTCTGATGTTTTCTCAAGAAGGTCTATGAGGCTTCTGTTCCTGGAATTAGGCTCATTTATTACAGCTTGGGTTAGCTGAGCTATGTACTGTTCTGAAGAAGGTGTCTTTCTTTCAGTAAATACTTACAGGAATACCTGCAGGATGCTAGACATTAGGCTAACACTGGAGGAACCATATTGAAGGTAATACATCCTTAGATTTGAGGAACTATGCACCCATTTATGATGTGAAGAGTGACAAGCTGATACTGACAGAAAGCATGATGGGATGGCATGAGAGTCTGTCTTACCTTCTCCCTGCCTGTGCCCCAGGATTTTTATCACCCTAACTTTCAGCAGTATTTTTAAACTGGTTATGAGTTTGCCAGTATCTGGAGACATTTCATTGTCATAATGTGGCAATGCTTAGTGTATTCTGGTGGACAGAGGCTAGGCTTCCTGAGATATACAATAGAACTGCCTCTGTAACAAAAAGTGAACCAGTCCGAATGTCAGTAGAGGGGTTACGAGACCAGGGCAAAGAAGATCATGGAGTAGATAGTCCTATGAAGCCTCTAACGATAAGTCTCCATTTTAAAAATCTAACATTGTTATTAACATTGGGTAGAAAAGTGAAGTGAAATGTGTGTGGCTTCTAAGAACGTAAAGATTGGCAGCTGCAGTTAAAATAACTGAGACTTGTTGATAGAATCTGTATTGGGGAAAAAAAAGTCCCATCTCAAGAGTTTCTCTAGACAAGGCCTCCTTGGTTACTTGGAGTGGGAGAGTTCTGTGTGTGGCATTGTTGTTTGAATGGTGGGATGTTTAGAATCTCTGACACACATTCATTAATGCCAGCAACCTGTCCCTTCCAGCATAATGACTAGGTATGGGGCATCATGTTCTGCTAAATGCTACAGAAAGAGGTAACACAAACCCTACTGAGAGACTCCAGAAAGTGACTGACCTAGAAGCCAGGGTGTGTAAATTCTAGTTGAAACTGCTCCTATGCATTAGAGTCTGGTATCTGCCTCTATGAAGTGAGGACTCTGGGGTCCATGTAGGGATGAAGGGCAAAAAGAAAATCTTTCTTACTTTTTTTATGTCATCTTTGGAAATGATACTTTTTGTACATATTTTAAGTTTTACATGGCCTGACTGTAGTGTAAGCGTGTGATTTATGTAAAAACAAACACACATTGCTTAGAAATGGGCTCAGTAGCATTTTACTGAAGAAGTGCCCCTCAGAGAAATCAGGGATTTAGGCTTCTTTGCATCCCTAAACCTAAGCTCTGGAAAGAGAGTCCTAGCCATGGATTCACCTCTGCTGAAGGTCACACTTGGTGGTGTCACAAAGAAACAGCCACCCACCGAGTTTCATCTCCTGGCATTTGGAGAGTGGCACAGAGCTTTGGGCAAAAATTGACACGTTCCCTTGTCACACAGAGTCAGAATTTTTAAAAACTGGCAAGCCATCACGGTTTTTCAAATTATTCTCTACATGAGTGTGGAAAATACTATTCCCTGACAGAAAATTTGATTCACACTTTACAAAGAGCATGGGGACATGGTTGAATTGCATAATTGCCTCTCACAAAAGGACTCTGAGAAGGAGCTGCATCCCCCAGTCTTGCCTGCACCAGTACAAACAGAATTGCATGCTTGTTTCCAAACACTCAGGCTCCTCATTGAGCAGCGTAGTATGACTTTATAATCTTAAGACCCCTCTCTGGAAACTGTTCAGGGCCATGGTCCCTGCTCAGTTCCTCTTTACTGACGTCAGTGCAGACTACACAGAAATAGGCCTGTTGAAGGATACAACTTTTCCCTGACTGTGGCCATTTTAACATTTAAACTTGAAGCCTGTCTAAACTCCACACCAAAACCCCTTGATGAGATTCTTATTTTGTCATTTAGCATGGGGTGGAGGGGGTGGGGGGGAATGTGCCTCTGGTCCGCAAAGCAGCCATGTTTTAGCATTCAGCTTGTTTCTTCCATTACTTACATGTGGCAAGACACTCTGCTTTGACAAATGAAAGCTTTTTCTCCCTGGGGACAAAGGCAGAAAGAAAACTGCGGGCCTGCTTAAGGCCTGTTCTTGGCAGGCAAGGAGGTAAGTGTGGTATTCGCAGAAGCGAAGTGATGTTCTGTCGCTGCTCAGGAAAGCTGTTGAGCCGCACGTGGCTAGCTGTGCTGTTTTAGCACCCAGTCATTGCCCCCCAGCTTTGTTCCAGGGATGCACACTGCTTCTGTGACTGTTTGTGTGGAAGCATTCAGCCAGATGAAGCCAAGTTCAAACCACAGAGCTCGTGACCTAAAAGATCTTCAGAAACCACACCAGTTGCTTTTTCAAGTTATACTTTCCTTGGAGAGGTAGTCTGGTAGAGTGGCTGAAGGCGCAGCCACAGCTTGCCTGTTGCTGGATCCTCTCTGTTCTTCCTTAGATGGGTCTTGTTGAAGAACTGTATCCTGTCTGCTGATGTCTCTTCACCTGCAATACAGGCATGATAGAAAGTCCATGCTTGGATCCTACCACTGCTTTGTAGTTTGCGTGTATTGAGAATGATGTACTGTGTATAAGGCCTACAGTGACGGACACCAGTGCTATTCTCAACTTTAAACAAAAATAAGTATGAATCTTTCCAGGTTCATAGCCTGTCTGTGAATGACTCTGTAGTCATCATTTTGAGGCTAAAGGCTTAGTGAAAAGTATGCACCCTTTAATTGTGTCATGGCTCCTTCCGTCTTTGGTCAAAGAACACAAACATCCACCCAGAGGCCGTTTGCTCTGGAATGGAAATCCCTGGATGGAGGTGTTCCTTTTGTCACACTGGTACCACATGCTTATATAGACCCTGCAGGACAACCTTCCTTTCTTATGGTGCTGTGACTCTGTTAGGAGGGGATTTGGGGCAGAGTGTAGCATGGAACTTGGTCTCAGAAAGGATAATGCAATGTCCTCTACATATATTATGAATTGGGAAATGTGACCCAGAGGTGGAGAGGGGCTCATGACTGTGCTTGTGTCTAAGGATTTTCGAATTTTTAAGAGGGCATATTTTCTCTGTCAGCTTCCAGGACCTCTCCCTCCACAAAAGTGTACTTGGCTTCAGTGGATTTGAATGTACAGATAAAGGTGTTAGGCAGCTGTTTATTGATATCATGGGTTTGTTTGTCCTATCTGCCCATAGTACAGCAGGCCAAGTATCTACATTAAAATGTGAGAACTATGTTAATCTCCCAATTGTACCCAGATTTGATAGGTCAAATTTCAATAGACAGTTAAACAGTTCAGCTCTGGTGTAAGTTGACCCAGGGTTCATATCTATCACAGATCTTCATACAGGCAGTTATCACAATTCTGCATTTTTTCACAGATAGATCATTTCATTTATGGATGGTTCAAACTCCTCATTAGACCTGAGAATTTGAGGTGTGAGGCCCATGGTTCCCCCAGCCCATGACACACTGTAGGAAAGACTATAAAACATTCTCACATTTCGTTGACCTCTCAGAGGTCAGGCAGCATGGTGGATGCCTTAAAATCCTGCTGCACATACAATGTCTGGGCTTTCCCTGAGCAGTTCAAAAAGCTGTGCTGCATTATCTACCAGTGGGAATTCAGAATTTCACAGTCTTATACCTTGCTATTGGAGGTAGTAATTTTATTTGTAGAAAACCCATCTCTTTAAATATTAGAAGTTGCCAGCTAGTCATTTTATGTTATGAAATTTGGTGAGGTAGGCCCTGTGTAAGATGCTGGTGAGGTAGGTCCAGTGTAAGATGCTGGTGAGGTAGGTCCCCTATAAGATGCTGGTGAGGTAGGTCCCCTGCAAGATATTTTGGGAGACCCCTGTTAATTCATCCCTGAGCTTTCTTTTTACCAGACATGAACACTTTGATCTTTTTCCTTTTTAATATCTTCAGTAAAACTACAGAAGATAAAACTCATCTATGAATCTCTTTGATTGCCTTTCAGATCCCCCTTCTAGACAGTTCTGTTACAGATTTCCTCAGGTCCAAGAACCAGAAAATAGTGACTTTTTGCCCAAAATTTTCACAGGAGAGAATCATGTAGTTACTCAGTTTCCTTCTTATACCTTTAGCTTTTCTTCCTTCTAGACCCAGCTTTAGGTTTCAGATGAGTTTGAGGTGTCCTGTATCTTGAAATAAGTAATGAATAACTGCAACTGGAGTAAACTGGGAGGTCTGATGTGGGCTGGATGCTGGTCTGAGGTAAAGCTAGATCCACAACACAACCCAGCTGAGAGCTGAGCTCCCTCTGGGCTCATAGGTTTTCTGCAACATCTTTAGGTTTGGACTTTCTCCCTACCACAAAAGTGAGTTTTTACATAGTTCTAGATAACACATGGTCACACCAGGAAAAGAAGAGGAAAAAAACCTCTGAGTCCCAACTACATATCAATATGTGTTTTCACTGAATAGCTGGGTTTCTTATGAGCCAGTCTGTTGCCGTGGCCAGGCAACTTGCAATGTGGGCATTGGCTGAAGCCAGCTGTGGTTCATTTTGACAGATGTGAGATTAGTAGATACAGGTCAAATTTAAAAATGGCAAGAGAGGTACATCAGGATGTGAGTGTCTTTGAAATAGATCATCTGTATTTTTTTTTTCTTCAAACTCAGTTCTTGGTCTCAATTCTGTTCTGTCTTGATCCTATCACTAGCCATCCTGGTTTCTGCATAATTCTGATTCCCTGGTGGGCTTTTGAGGCTTGACATGTCAGTCAGCACAGCTTCTCTGGGACACATAGGCTTTCTTCCTATGCTAGCTTTCAGTGGTCATTGGTTATTTTCCTTTTTTGGATCTTTATATAGCTTTTGTAGACAGGAGTTTCTGAAATTATGTCAAGTAGTTCAGTGTACAAAACCAATGTGTTCTAGAAGGCTTTGAGATATGAATGTGAAAATATTGTTAGAAGCATCTTCAGAAATTTCCCAAAGTCCTATACTTATTTCTTTAATATTGTACTTTCCTCTCACTGGAGACAGTCCTTTCATTTGCTTAAATTTAATGGCTGTCTAACACACTGGCGGCGTTTGAGTCTGAAGCCGTCCTTCCTCCTTTCCATCAGTGCTTTTAACTTTCTTTCGACTCTGTATTGCTGCTATTGTTCTTAAATAGTAAAGTCAAAATATAGTAAACACTAGTAGTCATGCAATTATGCAATCAGGTGAAGACATCATCAATGTACAAACTGAACATCTGGCTTATTATTTACCACACAGTGGGTCAGAATACCACTCTGAGTCAGCTGAAGAAAGAATCTGATGGGTCACCTTTGAAGCCACACAGCCATCTCTAAAGTCATCTGTGACATGAACCATGATCTTGTCCACACACCTTGCCAATTAGTGTTCAGTGTCATGAGCCTGCAAAGCCCTCACCACCCTGTCATTACTACTTTAGTTTGGTTCCATGTCACTTTTCAATTGGTAGATTCAGTTTCAAGAGCCACCTTTCTTAATTCTGTCTGCATGCATCTCTTATACTGGGAGCAGCAATCCATTTCTGCACCATACCAGGTAGTAAATACTGCAGACTTTGCCAGCCACTTGCTCTCTGCGGTAACTGCTCAAACTCTCTGATCACTGGAGCCATTGCTATTACAGAAATGAGCAAGTATGGCCTGTATTCTAGCAAACCCTTATTACAGATACTGTGCAAGTATGGAGATGTCATATTGGTACCCCTAAAATAGATCCCAATTCAAACATTTCTGAACACTTTATTTATGAACACCAAAATTTTAATCATGTATAAATTTTGTGTGTCACAAGATACAAATCTTTTTGTTAGACCATAGATCTTCTGGTACCTTCTCTGGTAGGAATTCGGCCATTGCCACTTGGTCTTTCTTTCATGTCTCAGACAGAAAGCTGACATGCTGGAACCTTGTAGCTCTCACAGACCTGAGTTGTCTCTTTCCCTCATAATTATAAGCCCACTCTCCTTGCTACTGCCCAGATCCAAGGTGGCCTTGAGGGAGAATTGTTCATGTACACAGGCAGCCTATATGGTATGGGCCCCCAAAAGGGAGTGTGAGTCAGAAACTCCACCCTGCCAAGATCTAAAGGTAGGTCCTGTTGCTCCCTCAGAGATCCTGTTGTGCTGTCTTTGGTGCAGCACTGCCCTCCCATGTTCTGGAACTGAGGAGTCTCTCTCCCTTCAGGACCTGTCATGGCTTTATATTGGCTGTGATATTACCTCCTGAAGCTCTCAATCCGAAGGATCATTTATAACTACTTTTTCCCTGTGTACATTCTTTTATAAAAGTGTAGCACTTTTAATTTTTATTTGAAAACAATTTAAAAATGTAAAGATTATATTCTTAGCTTTCAAAAAGAAGCCCTTCAGGCTGCAGTCTGCTGATACATGTTCTGCTTGGTCACAAGATTGAACCTAACTATGAATGTGTTACTTGAAGTCTATACAGTGTATGTCAGTGATACCTGAAAGAACAAGACCCCTCTCCCTTAAGATGGCCTGCTGATTTGTTGGTGGTGTTCAGCCTATCAGTTCCTGTCTTCCCTGCTGCTCTCTGGAATGCTGGCTTGCAGTTTTCTATCCGTGTTGCTCTGTCTTTCAGGGATGTCAAACCTCCTCATGCTATTTTTTTTTCAGCGTATTTGAATTACTGATTTATTTGTTTCACTAGAATATTTTCTGCCGAGGAAGCCATTTCTACTGCACTCTGTGTTCCTGACATCTCACTTTTAGTCAGTGCCCTGCTAAAGTGGGCACCCATAAGTACTTGCTGAATTTATACATGCATGTGTGAATGAATGGCAAGCGAGTAGGCAGAATCATGGAGTCTGTGCTGTTTTGTTACCAGAAGTGACCACAGAGTTGCTGACTTTACAGGTCAGAATCAGTTCTTCACACAGGAATTTGTTTCATTCTAAAAGTTTGTTTCTAAGTTAGTTGTTCAGAACTTTGGACATTTCCTCATACAAATGATGCTAACAATTTAGGCTTAACTGTTCAGTCCAGTGCATAAAAAGATCCTGTTGAAATAAAATTAGAAAATAATATTTGACATCTCAACCCTTTTAAATTTATTAAAATATTTTGTTGGGTGATAATGTGTATATTTTCAGTACTTAGGAGATTGAGGCAGGAGGATTACTGTGAATTCAATGTTAGCATGGGATACATTGTAAATTCCAGGCTAGTCTGGGCTTCAGAGGTACAGAGTGAAACCCTGTCCCAACCCCCGATATCTGTCTGTTTGTCTGTCTTTTTTATATGTGTGTATGTAGCATGAATGTATCTTACTTATCTAGCTTTTATAGTTCAACAGAAAATTTAAAGGGTACTTTCTGGTCATGTGTGTTAAAAATTAAAATTAAATGAAGATATAGGCATAATGTATATAAAGAAAACAGATAGAGCCTGAAATTTTTTTAAGAGAAATGGCTACTTTAAACATCTTTGTCTTTTTCTTTTACTACACATTCCCCTTCTAGCTTCAGGTATTTGTTTTTTGATAATCACTGAGTTCAGACACTAGAGCCCATGTTACACATGAACATGAGCTCATGGGAAGCTGACTAGTGGCCACGTTCTGAAGAAAGAATGATTTTTCCCTCCCCAGCAATTACCAGCAGACAGTAGCTGCTCAGTAGGGGTGGGATTTTAACTGGCTTTACCTTCTGCTGTAACTTCATGACTCCATGACCATGTTCTGTCCAGAAGATGACATCTCACAGCATCCCTCCCCATCCTTTGGCTTTCATGGTCCTTCTGACTCCTCTTTCTTGCTGTTTTCCCATTCTTGGTAGTGGGAGGATTAATATAGATTCCTTGGTTAGAGATGAGCACAGAAACAGGGTTTTTAAGATTAGTTCTCTTCTTGCCTTATTTTTTTATTGTAACTGAGAACTGAGAAATTTCTTGCCTTTCTAAATATTTATCATGAGGACGTCTTCCTTTTTTGTCTTATCTGAAATATTACAGTCCTGTTTCCGAGCTGTAAAGATTCATAGACACATTTTAGAGCAATTTTTTTTTAACTGTTTACTTCTAACTCTCTTCTGTAAACTTGTACTTTGTCTTGATTGTGTTTTCTTCTTCTAGAATCACTGTAACCCCCTTTCATCTTCATCTCTGGTTATTAGTATTTTTTTTTTGTGTGTGTGTGTGGTCTTAACTTTTTTGTACTTTGGCTAAGAGAACAGGAAGGCATCATTGAGATCAATAATATCACTAAGCACCAATTAGTTTTGGCTTATTAATTGACTCTGCCCTCTGTTCAGCATATGTTGATTAAAGTGTGCTTTAGATGTAACACAGTGCAGAAAGCTGGCTCTGTGACAGGAAGAGGGTTAGATGAAGTGGACATTTAAAGAGGCAGACCAGAACGTGGTTTTCAGAAGCCATGAAGATACAAGCCTTGGTTGGCAGTGGGGTATGCTAATATAATGACCCTCACAGTATAGGCAAATGCAAAATAATATATCTATTTATTTTGCATGTATAAGTATTTTGTCTGTGTGTATGTATCTGTACCATGTATGAGCCTTGTGCCCATGGAGGGTTTGTATCTGCTGAGTTCCACCACCACGGGAGCTGGGATGTGACTCAGGTTCCCGTCAAGAGCAACGAAGATTCATAGTTGCTGAGTCATTTCTTCAGTTCTATAAATATTTCTGGAGTAAACAAATAAGTCCTGCTAGAACCCCATTGCTGTATACCAGATATGGGCATATTGGCATATATTAACTTTCCTTTTTCAAAATCGAGACTGCATGTCACTTCCTCAAATCTGAAGTGCCCACATTGATGTGCACCATTACTTTTATGTGCCACTAAGAAAAATTATCACTTTGGCTTCCAAGCTTCTAGTCAGGCATGTATTCTGATTGCTCTTCCGCTGCCTGTTGCAGACTTTCCCTGTCTTCCTTGGAAGCACACATGTGTCTGTATGGTCTACTGGCTTGGGGATCTGCCAGTAGGGGGCCTCCGCAGGAGGGAAGGAAAGGAGTGGAGAAGGAATTTTGTCCTGTACCTTGCCTGAAGGACACCTTGTAATGACTGTGCTCTGAGATAGATGGGACCTTTCTTATCTCCTTGCCCAGCCTGACCTTTCCCTTTCCATCTGTCCCTTGGTCAACTTCCCACTTGTGAGTGCCGGTGAGCATGCCAGTGGAAGCTTACCCTCCCTCCCTTCTCTGAGACACTAATTACAGTGTGTAAGGTGCGTCTTCATTTCCAAGATGTTGAAATGTGCTGCATTAAGAATTGGTATTCTACATCTTTTCCCCTTCATGTTAAAATACATATGTCAATGCAGAAGCACAATACTCTGAGTAGCTTCATTCACAGTACCCTCCCAGAGAAAAGGTAACCAAAAGCTGTTAGGCAAACACACTATATCCACACAATAAAATGCTAGTCAATGATTGTAAGTGCTAACTTGTTAAATATGTTACATGGATAAGTTTCAAACAGTGTCAGTGAAGAAGACAGGTATAGATTTGCTAGATAAAGGATGAAAAAGGAGAAATCAGTAGAGACAAAACAATGACAGCAGTGGTCCATGAGGGCTGAGGATGGGAAACCGGGATTAACTGTATGCAACAGGCTAATGGTAGCCCTCTAATCTAGATTATAGTTATCACACAGTTCAACAAAGTTACTGAAGCAATTGACTTTGATGCTTATTATGATTGGTAAATTATATTTAAGCAAGGTTGTTTTTGAAGAAGTATTAGATGTCTTACAATTTTCTTTTTAAAATTTTATTTGCTGAGGATTTTGTACATGTATACAATGAAATAACTATTAATTCTATCACCCTTTCCAACTCCCCTCAGTACCCCAACACATTCTCCTTTTAACTTTATGTCTTTCTCTTCTCCTTAATTGAAAACACACACCAAGTCCCGACTAGTACTTCCCATGTCGGCATGAGTTTGGGGCTAGTCACTGGATAATGGATAACTTAACCAATGAGCACACCCCAAAAGAAGACTGATTATTTTTCTCCCAGGAACTGTCAGTAGCTCCTCAATTGGGGTCATACCTCATGAACTCCACAAACATCTAGCTCCTCAATTGGGGTCATACCTCATGAACTCCACAAACATCTATGCTGGACCTTGGCTAGCTTGATACTGTGCTTGTCTTATGCAGGTAACCACAGCTGCTGTGAGCTGATGGATGCAACAGGCACATCATTTCTAGGAGCTAGCACGTCTCAGTGTTTCTCTCCGTCCTCCAGCTCTTTACAGTCTTTCTACCTTTTCTTCTGTGATGTTTCCTGAGACTTTTGGTGTGTGTGTGTGTGTGTGTGTGTGTGTGTGTGTGTGTGTGTGTGTGTGTGTGTGTACACGTGCACGAGCCCTGGAAGCTAGTAAAAGATACTCATCAGGATTGAAGACTCACAGTCACTTATTCTCATCACTTCCACTGATTAATTTTCAATGTCAAAAGAAGCTTCTCTGACTAGTTTGAGAGCAGCACACACCAATGGCTATAAACATAAATGTTTACAAGACAGTTTGGCAGCATGACCACTTAGTAAGGTTAATAGTAGACTCCACCAAGGGCTTGGAATTTGAGGCCAGTCTTGGAATTTGACCATGACCACAGTATCAGACATGAATTCTCTTCTGTGGAGCTTGCTGCAGATTTAATCAGAAAGAATTTGGTTATTCTCTAACAGTCATGCCACTATTGCGCCAGTGGACACATTTTGCCTGGCACATTGGTATTGTAGCATGCAGTATTCAGTGCTTGGTAAGACTGTTGATGCCTTTTCTCTTACGGTAGTCTGCACAGCACCTTTTGACATCTGTGAAAGCCTGCCAGCAGGGAGGAACTTTCCCAGTCATTTTGACATTGATTTGTGCCTTAGCACCGAAATATGTGATGTCTTCAGCAACAATAGTGTCTTCTATTTAGTATGACAGGTACCCAAGGGTAATGGATATTTTCTAATGGTAGTAAATATGGCTCTAATTGTATCTGAATTGTGTCATGCTATTTTTTTTCCTGTTTTCTGTCATGCATATTGATGACATCATAGCTGAAATCTACTCACATAAAAGTGTGGAAAGTAGTGGCAGAATTTGTCAAAGCCTGCAAGGAGAGTGAGGTAGTGCCTACAGAAGGAAGTTCCGGTGCCTCAGGTCTCCTTAGCTTTGTTCCTCTAGCCAGTGCTCTTGTCCCTAAAGTGCTTCCTATTAGGTGCTCACTGTCAATTGGGCTGCTCTTGGCTTTTTTATAAACACACACATTGATCATGATTACTGCAGAGTTGTTATATATGCATATATCAGCCCCGAATTCTGGTGACTCTTTCATCTCCTGGCTTATACAAACATCCCAAACAAGACCAAGTTTCTCTCGTTGACAGGCATGTATTCTAGTACAACTGCTATGTAAAAGACGACAATATCACATTACTTCTGTTTGATTGTTGTGTGGTCTTCCATCTCAGAGATAAAATCAATTTTTATCATGTTTTTCTCCTGAACAGTGCTGTTATGTAGTTCCCTATCTTTATGAAAGGCTATATGGGCACTCGACTGTTGAATTTAGATTAGACTTAGTGTTCATGAACAAATTGTTTTAATCCTTGCTCTCTGCATTGCCAAAGATAAACAGGAGTTGGCTGTAATAGCTTATATTCTTGTTTTGGAAGGTGTGATTAATTACATATAAATATTACTTCCTGTTAGATGATCTTTTTAGTATAAATTACTTGAATGTTCAAAAAAGGCTTTAAATTAATTTTCTCTAGGACTTGTTTCATTCATAAATAGAAGGTAAATTTTTCATGTTTTCATGTTCCTCATTGATTTTCAGTGATAATAACAATAAAAGGCATTGAATTTTCTCACATAAAACTAAAATGCAGTTGAAGCTTCAGTAAGTTATTTATCTTAATTAAAATGCCTACTGTGCAACAACAATATATTAGGAGAACTATGTACATCTCTCTGCTCTAAAGGATTTTAATGCCTAGTGAAAAGTAGGACATAGAAACCACTGATCTGGGGCTGCAGAGATGGCTCAGCGGTTAAGAGCACTGACTCTTCTTCCAGAGGACCTGAGTTTGTTTCCTAGCATCCACATGGCAGCTTACAACTGACTGTAAGTCCTATATCTGACACCCTTACATAGTCATACATGCAAGCAAAACACTAATTCACAGAAAAAATAAAAATAAATATTTTTTTTAAAAAAAGGGCTGGAGAGATGGCTCAAGAGGTTAAGAGTACTGACTGTTCTTCCAGAGGTCCTGAGTTCAATTCCCAGCAACCACATGGTGGCTCACAATCATCTATCTGGTACCCTCTTCTGTATACTGTGTACATAAGAAATAAATCAATCTTTTTTTTTTTTTTTTTTTTTAAAACCCACTGGTCTGGCTGTGGTGGTGGCACATGCCTTTACTCTCAGCTTGGCAGAGGCAGGTAGATCTCTGTGAGTTCAAGGCCAGCCTGGTCTACAGGTAAGTTCTAGGACAGGATCCATTCAAAACTACACAGAGAAACCCTTTCTAAAAAAAAAGAAAAAGAAAAGAAACCACTGACCTGTAACGAACCAAAACAAGTAACCTTCAAGATCCTGATAAGGTCAAAGAAATTCCTGTTTAGTGAATTTAAAACTAACAGAGTAGAATGAGATTTAGAAAGTATTATTTTTAAGACTTTTGTAAGGAATCATTATTTTTAAATTAAATTTTGTATAGGGGCAGCAGTGTGGCATCCACAAGTGTGGGTATCAGAGTACAACTTTAGGCAATTGGTTCATAAACCTCAGACTTGGAGTTGTGCTTTTAGTTCCTGAGCCATCTGATGGCTCAGCTGTGATTAAATATTAGAAAAAGTTGGGTATTTTGCAAACTAGACCTTTGAAATAAAACCTATCAGTATTATTAATTTACACAGTGAGAAACAGAGATCTTAACTCGCAAGGGGCCTTTGTAAGATCACACAGCTTGGAATAAAGGAGGCAGGACTCTGATAAAAAGCCCTAAATTTACAGGGGTACTGCCTTCCCTTTTATGTGTTTGCCATTCACATCACCTGTGGAAGAAAGAAGACCACCAGAGGATGCTGGAGATGGCACAATGAAAGGTCCTGTCTGAACAGATTGGAATTCAGGAACACATTGCTCTGTCCACTGATTTCAGCCAGATAGAACTAATTTGATCACCCTGATCAAAATGAACAAAGACATTAACAACCTTCAGAAAGCAGAATGATACTGAAATCTTGGAATTTTTTTTTTTTTACTTATCTCTCCAATGGCATACAGTAACTTACCGTACTGCATGTGTATAGGGCTGTATAATAATTTTGTACACCTAAAGAATGATGCATTTATGTCTGTACTGATGATTCCTACCTTGTTTCTGCATAACAGACTGATTTGAAAACAGTAGTTTAAAACAGTACATACTGTTTTTCACTATTCCATGGATCAGTGGAATTGCTTCTTTTAGTCTGGGCTGCATCATCAGGGGCAGGATAGCCTAGGATAGTTTTGCCTTTCTGGGCTCTTAGCTTGGATTAGGGGATAAAGTTATGAGGCCCTTGGTCTCATGGAGGCTGGTCTAGACTTCATTATATGCAGATCCTGGCACCCATAGGAGCAGTATGATTTTATGTGCTTTCTAAGATTATCAGTGTGCCCCATTGGGAAAAGAAGTCTACTAGAAATGACATCTTCAGATACTGTATAGATTTTCTCTCAGGAGGAGGAATGGCCAAGTTGACCACATAAACTTGTGAATCTATACAGTATGTGCAGATTCTGTTAGAAGAGACTGATTGATGGAAAGTCTTCTGTAGTAGGGAGGAGAGGAGGCTGATGCTTATGCATAGACGGTGGATGTCCACTCAGCTCATGTCACTTAGCTTCGGCAGACGTATTACTTCAGTCCTGAAGGGCACCAGAAAGATGCCTGATCTGAACCTGAAAGGTTACTCCTGATCTCCAAAATAGATGGTGGCATTTGGATATCCAAGGAGTTGGTGGCAATCACAGAGCAGAAAGGGCCTGGATTTCAAAAGGTACCTACCAGTGCTTACACTTGCATGGACTTGGACAAAACCATCCAATAGCTATTGTATTTTTATTCTATATCAATTCTCTGGTTGGGATGCTTGTGAAACTTATAGACAAGTTCATGACTGGTCATCCACCTCCAACAAAAACAGAGAGTGGCTTGTATATAAGGTAGGAGGATTTTATGGCCTGACCCAAATAAAAGAAAATCTCTCTGCCATAACTGCCTTAAAGTTGGATGACTCAGAAGAAGGTAACTAGATGGGTCTGTCCTTTGTAGAGAAGGCAGAGCACTCTGATTAAATAATTGAAAAAAAAAAAAAAAGAATTTGCCTGAAATTGTTCCTAATGACCTAAAGTTAGTTGAGTGCCAGCTGTGTGCAATATTTGGTCGTATGGCACACAGAGTATTTCATTTGACCTGAAATAACTATAAAATATGTGGGAGCTTCATTCTTAATGAAAAAAACTGGGGCCTGGAACAGAGATAATCAGTCCAGATGTGCACAGTGTATGAGGAGGACTCAGGGGCTGTGTTCATTCTGTTTTGTTTTGTAACCCAGGACCATATGGTAAGCAGGCTGCACTGATGTGATAGGGTGTGATTTCATCTGACCTAGGCCTGCAGTGGCTTCAGGAAACAGGCTGATAGGAGACTGGACCCCATAGCCTACTGCTTCAGAATCTCTCCAGTCTCCACTGTGCTGTACACAGCCTTCCTGCATCCCCACAGTGTTCATGTCCTAGGATCTCTTGCTAATCACGTTTTCTCCATAGTGCAGCCTTGACACAGGCAGCCTTTGGTAGCTTGGAGCCAGAGGCAGCTATAAACCAGGTGTGTATACAATGTAAATACAGTGGGTAAATACATCCTTGAGGTAGGCCCATGGGAAAATGGAGTTTCAACTTCAAACTTTCCTTTTCATAAATACTCTGACACTGGTAGTTTACTTCTGTTGTTAGAAGAACATTTTAAATGATGAAATTATCCTTCTCTCCTATGGAAGTAGTACACTGGGCTAATGACTAGAGGGATTTAATAAATAAGGCTTCTAAATGAATCTGAACTGAGAGGTTTGTGAGTAAAAGCTACTGCTGTGAATAATGGCCCCCATTGTCCCCACATGGCCAGGGCCATCAGAGTCCTTAGATGAGAGGATTTTAGAGCACAGGGCCTCAGGAAGCTTGTATTGCTTGCATATATCCCATAACCTGACAGTAAGTTGTTCTAGGTAGTGTGTTAACTTAAAAACAGGAGAGGATGAAGGATAAAGGAAAGGCATGTATGCATCTCTTCAGAGTAAACTTTTGAAACAGGTCAAGAAGAATAATGTTGGCTTTGTTGGCTGTTTATAGCTCAGGACTCTGAAATCACTATATCGGTTCTCCTGGCAGATGGCACACTTGGATTCTGTCTTCCACTCTGGACATTTTAAGCTATAATTCAAGTATAAATATCTTTAATGGAGCAGTAAGGCCCAAGGCAGACAACGTCCAGGGTGTGAATTCCTGTACCCACTGTGACTTAGACAGCAGAGTGACCCTCAGTGATTATGAGATGGCTCTTTGCCAAGTTTTATCACAACAACTCTGGTGGTTAAAGCTCCAAATAATTCTCATTATTCCTAGTGTTATTATTATAGTTCTATATTATTAATATAGAAAAATTATTCCTACTAATTTTTAAATTAAGAGACTGTAAAATAAGAACCCTGATAGCAAGCCTCTTTTGAATTCTTTTCGTGTATGATAGTCTCAAAGGTCCTTGATTATTTTAAAAAAATAACATGTTACTAATGGATAATGAATGGGTTGAGGATGTAGTCACTGCAAAAAGTCATTAGTGAAAAGTTCCGATTAATCTGCATTTATCAGGACTAGTTTTCTACACTCAAAAACCTGTAGTCAACCTCCTGTAAAAGATCTGACTGTGTTTCTTTAGTTTTTATTTTAACCCTTTTATACGCTTATATTAACACTTAAGTATTTGGACTGTTGAAGGTATATTCTAGGCAAAACCACAAAATACAAGCAAAGTTCTGCATAGAACAGCTCTTATTAGTCACTATGGATACGATCTAGGTGCTTCTAGCTAGTTTTTCTGTGAATTTTCTGCCAGCCCACAGTCCTTCCTTCTCCAGACTTGTTACCTTAAGGGTCTGACAACTGTCTGCTCCATCTAAAGGAGCTTAAGTGTTGGTTGTTCACAAAACTTACCTGGTCTCGCCCACTTCCTGTGTAGGTTATCTGAGAAGTGTGACTTAGAATGAGTAGGAGGCTCAGGCATGATGGGAAGGAAAACTGAGACAAGATTGCCAGGCCCCTCCTGCATCATGTGCCACCCAGAGTCCTTCTTGTCTGCCTTGAAATAGAAAATGGTCTTTAAGAACAGTTGTATGGAGAACTGCATGGAAGTGTTGGGCTTTTGAGAAGGGATGAAATAATTACTATTGTCCTCTATAAATCATTGTTTCCCTGAAGGTAGTGATAATCAATGTGCTTTGACTCTCGGCTTCAGAAGGAAAGAATCTCCATTGATTCAAGGCTCGGAGGGTGCAAGCTGTGGTGGGAGTCTGAGTTCTGTAGAGTGGCTGAGGTGGCAGCTTTGGCCATGTGTTGTTTCTCTGTCACGTGGCCCATTCACTGATGCACTGAGTGCAGCTTCAGAGAAGAAAAATAAATACCCGGGATGCTGCAGGAGACATCCTTAGGGAATTTCTTATCTTGTGTCTTGGGTGCTGGCTTTCCCAATTTGCTCAATCTTAGTGTAGTTTCAAGGTCCTCACAGCAAGGGGGAAAATGGCAGCCATCTTGGAAATGGGCAAGCTCAGTGGTGTTTTGTTTCATTCTTCAAGACCATAGCATTTCTCTATGGATGGCACATGAGAAGTTGGTGGCTCAGCTGCATCTCATCTTCACTTTTCAGTCCTTTGCTTTTTTTTTTTTTTTGTATCAAGATCTATGGACATGTTCTTTTGACCATGTCAACCCAAGCTTGGAAGGTTCTCATCTATGTGAAAAGCTGGCCTTGGGAGTTGCACTCAGTGAATGGCAAGACCAAGGCTTAGGATGTGTGGCCTGAACCTGTGGACTTTCTGTCTTGTTAGATTGCTGTACCTTAGAGAAAAAAAATCCAAGTCAAACAGTAGTGATTTATTTTGTTATTTGGCTTATCATGTTGACAGAGTAGATTAACTCAGTGGAAAAGTAATGTGCTTTGAGTTGAGTTCCCATTCATTGATAATGATAATGTAAAATTTGAAGATATACATCCCATCTAGAGTGAAAAGTACTGACATCACTTCCATTTATAACTCATTAACCATGCTTCTAGAAATTAATCCAAAATAAGAAACAAGTGAGAGGAAATAGTCGTAGAAATTTTATCTGCAGTAGCTTTTTCCTTAAGGGTGGGGAAAATTCCCTATGTTAAATTCTTAACAGTAAAAGAATAATTAGGCAAACTTAATTTTCATATAGTAAATTACTTAAATAAAATATACAAATAGTTTCTAAGGTGATAAAGTAATATAAATGTACAGTTAGATGAGTGGGATTTTGTGTAGACTTGCAGTATCACCTCAAACATATGGATTGCTTCAGAGAAGAGACTACAAGGAACCTAGCCCAGCATGCTGTGGTTCTCTTCAGACCGTAGCATTTCATCGTTATTTCTTTCCCAAGGCCTCACAAATGTTTTCTAAAATTCTCAGACTGAATGTGTGTTATATTTATAAGAAAGAGTGAAGTGAGTTTTTGTCTTCCTGACAGTTTCCCTGAACATGGGACCAGGATCTTGGTCCTGGTTTCTTTCTGATATAATCCAGGAATGAGGAAAGGGTTAGAGCTTGGTTTCCACTGCATAGTTTGGTTCCACAGGCGGAAAAGCTTTCCTTGTATCATTTGGCACAGTCAGAGGTCTCTGTTCAGAGTTGTGGCCCAGTTAGAATGCCACCTATCCAGACCCTTCTTCATGCCCTAAAGGAAAGAAGCCTGGGCTTCATGGAAATTCTGCTCCAGCTTCTGCTGTCTGGGGGACCCTGGCCTCTGGCAAACATCTCTCAGCCTCAGATTTTCATCCATCAAATGAAGATAATGATAGATTATTTCTTTATAGTGACAAGAAATGGTATGTATAATTCAGAACATGAGTTGTAAAGAAATAATCCATTGATAATTGCTACATTGCTTTATTTCCTTTGGGCCGTGCCCAGGGTTATTAGGGTACATGTGGAGGGGAAGTGCTTGGGTACTGAAAAAAACTCCTTCTCCAGTGCAGTGAGGACTGAATGGCCAGAATTTTAAGAAGCAGGACAGCCCTAGATGGATAGATCATTTCACAAACTCAAGAGAGCAACAAATGGCAATTTTTGATTTCTTTCTGAGAAATGTGAACCACCAGTGTTAAGATATTTGTATGGATTTATTGCTGTTCCTCAGAGGACATATAAGACTTGAAAATATTTGTTTTCAGTAGCTGGAGGTCCATATTTTTATTATCTTAGTGACTAGGCTGTGCGGGTCTTTGACAAACGTTCTGGAACCACGGAGAAGACATTTCTACTCTACTTATTTATTCACTGTCATTTTCCTCCAATTCTCAGTTTTCCTTCTTTGTTCTCCAAGAAAATGCCTTTTATCTTATCAAAAGAAAATTAGTAGAGTTTCTGTGTGATGAATCTGGGGCTCAAACCTAGGGCCCCTTGCAAGGCTGGCCAAGTGCCTGTCAGTCTACTGAACACCTAATCCTATCAGCACATTTAGTTTCTTAAGTTAGAGTTCTACAAAAGCTTCAGAGCCATGCAGGCACAGGCAGGAGGATTGTGTGTTTCAGGCCAGTCTGAGATACATAGTATAGCACTGTTAAAAAACAAAACAAAACTCAACAACAACAAAAATAGAAAATAAATCTGAGATTCTCGGTTTGCAAAGGGAAAAAGACCTGTCCTATTCATGGTGGTATGGAGGCCCTGCTGCTTTGGGATCTGTGTGGAGGACCACACCTGAGCAGGGAAAAAAAGAAAGAAGGACATGAGCAAGACCCCACAGCCCCCTCATGGGAAAGCTCCCCATTCTCTGAAGATTTCTCACCGCAGAACCTGCTAAGGTTTCTGCCAATTTCCAATAGCAACGAGCTGGGAACTAAGCTGTTAACACAAGTCCTTGTGTGGTAGTTGAGATCCAAACCACAGTACATTTGCTTTTAACAAGGCCCTGTGGAAGTAAGAGTATGATGTTCTAGCAGATAGAGTCATAGGTCCAGTTAGCAAGGGATAATTTTCATGCAGAAAGGCCTCAAGGCTGTCTCTGAAGCCAACTCCTACTGTAACAGTTTACTTTGTGAAGAGAAGGGCTGTGGGGCTTGAAGGAAGCCTGTGTCCCTGGAGAGGATTCTCTGCTGTGAGTTCATTGTCCTCTGAGGTCCTGCCCATGTCCCCTTGACCTGCGTCTATGAATCATGACACTAATCCTCATGTCTCCAACTATATTTACATGAAGACAGTCAGTTGTAGAGTTTTTTCAGGCTTGATAGCTCATGTTAGAGGAACCTAAAATTAAACCCGGTCAGATGCCAATATGTAAACAAACTGTAAGTGAATCATTAATTATTAAAAATGGAGTCACTGCACACCACCTTTGGATCATAGCCTGGGAACCTGGATGAGAGATTGGCACTCATCTCCAGGATAAATTAACTGTAACACAGGATTTTAGAAGTCAGTATTTTGAAAGGAACAATTAATTAAACTGGGAGGTTAATTCACAGTTTATGGACTCAGCATGCAATAAAAAGCGAACTAGTGGTAGATTTATATAAAAAAAATTCAGTTAGATAATTCATTATATATACACAATCATGTACAAGCAGCAACCATTCTTGCATAATTTAGTTTTTCCTTCTCTGGTGATTTTTACTAATATGTTAGTTCAGAGCAGTTGGCAGTTAGTATTTGTGTGCTGTGTCTTATGATTTAAATATTCTAAGATGAAAGAATTAATGTACCTTTTAATATGACGTTTTGCCATTGGAATTTCAGGAACTTACCCCCCCTTTTTTTTAAATCACTGAATTAAAAATTTGTCTCCCTCAGCATGTCTAAATACTATTTTTGAGCTGTGGTTATAAGTTAGATTGTTTTTCCAAATATATAATACCCAAGGCCTGTCAAGTTTGCCAGTAACTAGAATTTAAATGCACTTATTATAACACAAAGAAATGCTCATGTTACTGATTAATTCTTTCTCTAGTCATAGTGACCATTATTCTGTGGGAGCATACTATTCTTTAATTACTCCCCCTCTTTCTTAAAAATAATTCCTGCTGTGAGAAGTCTGTCTTACCTTTGTAGCATTTCTTAGAGAAGTCTAAATATAGTTAAAATTTGAGATAATAGTGTTGAGTTCTAAGTGTTTTGTACTATTTTACTTAAAGGAATGTTCAAATTATTTTTCTCTATGGAAGTGTGTGTGTGTGTGTGTGTGTGTGTGTGTGTGTGTGTGTGTACGTACACGCAGACTAGCATTAATGCCTTATGCTAAAAGCCTAAGAACACAAATAATTTTCAGGCAGGCACCTCCAGTATTCCCAGTGACAAATGATTTGCTGGAGAACTTGTTAATAATGTTGATTTCCTCAGAAGTGTCTCACCCGTCAGGGATCACTTCTTGTGTTAAAATGTATAGTTCCCAAATATAGTAAGACACTTGCCTGTAATTAGAGTATCAGGAACGTGTGAAAGACTTATTTGTTCAAATTTACTTATTCCCTGCCTCTTTGTCAGAAGTGTTTTAAAAAGCTCTTTACCAAAAGAAAAGAGACATATATGCCATGATTAATAAACAGGAACAATTGGAGGCAAATTAGAGTGTTAGGGTAAGGGTGATAAAATAGAAAACAATTTACCAGCTGAACTTTGAGGATAATAAGGGCATTAAGAACTTAATATTTAATATGAGCTGTTACTGCAGTTCGGACACCTGAAAGCCTTGCCCGTTTCTCCACTTGAATTCCTGTCTTGGTAATACTTCCAGTGGCGTTGTTAGGACATCTTCCCAACCCACTTTTGTCCAACTTGAAGACAAGATTACAGTACACAGTAAGTTATTGACAGATGCAGAGATTGGGTTGAGAGGCTTCCAGGGTTAGTCTGTGAGTGGAGTGTGCCCCGCAGCTATTTCCTTAGAGCCACAGGGTTATACAAGAGCTATAACTTAGAAATAAAAGGTTTTTACATAAAACTTCAGACTTACAGCCTCTTCTATTAAACAGAAAGAACAACTAGAAATAAGGCCCACTTTCCCACATGATCACATAGTATTTCCATGTGAGTTGGGTCGAATTTGAACTGTATTTATTGCCTGGCCTCAGGGCATTTGTACAGCCCCTGAGTATGAGAGCAATTGCTTTGGAGGAGTTCCCATCTTCTGGCACTGGTGAAGGCCATGCTCTGCATATCGAACTTGTTGCCTCATGTTTTACTTCTGGTTTTTTTTTTTTTTTTAAAGTCTTCTTTTTTTCCAGTAGAGAGTATGCACAAAGCCATGTCTCACATGGCTTACTGTAGGTGATGCATCCTTATCAATACCAGCTCATCATGCATACATTTATGATTCATCATGGTTACTGCTGAATCCAGGTTCAGATAACTCTGCTGATAATTGATCCTGTCGGAAGCACTGAATACACTGTGTAAAAGAGGATTGTAAATATGCTGTGTGTTGTGATTGTGCTACTTGCTGATGCTGAGTGTAGCCTGTCAGTTTCAGTGTCACATACTGTACCACGAGGAGAAAGAAATAGCTTCCAGGGTGTCAGTCACTCATTTTGGAACCCAGTACCTTGTGTGGCCAACCCTAAGAGATGGAAACGCCAGCAGGCTTCATACTGAGGACAAGAGCTAAGAGGTCTGGAGAAGAGATCTTAATACAGTAAGAAAGACCAATGCAAATATAAGACTCCTCAGTAAATAAGAAAAGATGTGTTCATGGGGTTTATTCCCAACCTGAGTATTTAATTTTAAGGGTATCTTGCCACTCATCTCTCCAGATCCTAGCTTTTGGTAGCAGAGTTAAGCTTTAATTTTGATATAGCATAAAATGTTTTTGTTATAAAAAAGGCATTGCATATAAAATAAATGTTCTTCACATTTGTTACTTGTTTTAAATTAAAAACAGAAACCATGACAGATTATTCAGATCATTTTTTTTCTTTTACTTCAAATGCCAATAATATACAAAAATTTTTCCATTTCACCCCATCCAGTTGTTGATTTCTCTTTGAATGACTTTAAGAATCTGTTTCTTGATGGGTTTTTGGTGTATTGGGGTGACAACCCACCAGCATTTGTGGAATGCAGTGATGTTGAAGTTCATAGCAACCAGGACAGGTTGGAGAAGATGAAACAATGTGGGCTTTAGAGATGATGAAGAGAGAAAAAACATCACAGAATGAGGTTCACAGACACCATAACTGGATTATGGACATGTAACCAGGAGCAACCCAAAGTATAGGGGTTGCAGTTCTGAATCAGCCAAGAGCATCAAGAAGAGAAGCCCTGTGGGCACCTGCTAAATTCTATGGCTTTGTGTCACCAGGGCACATTTTCAAAAAGGGGTAGTTGGGATAAATGCAGCAGTTTAGACACAGCTAGCTAAATGCTTCCAAAGTAAAATATTCACCCTTGAACAAAATATTCTTTTGGAGCCAGCTCTCTATGGTCATTTAATAGCTTAGTCAATTGACATTTGAGCTTTTGTTCTGTGTGTGGTATGGCAATGTTAAATTATGTTCATTGAAAACCTACAATGCCTAACCCTGCAGACCAGTTTTAAGCTTAATTATTTTAAAAAGAAAATGAGTTTCCACCATCCTGGTCATACTCCTTTTGTATGACTGCCTTTGTCAAAATTTTTAGATCATGTGATAACTTATCAGTCCATCAAAGGTCATGCTGGGCAATGTAAGTAACCCTTCTCTGAGATAAGTATTTTTTTTTTTAAATAAATCAAACTGCAAGGATATTTATTTCAAATTTTGAAGACTAGGTCTGATTTTCAAATTAAGTGACGTTTATTCCATCTATATTTCTTTCTTTTCTCTTTTTAAACACTAAAAATGGAAGTTCAATGACAGAATTTGGCATTGAAGTTGGAGATAATGTGATAGGATAATTTTTAATTTAACCTCTAAGAAATGTCTATCGACTAGTCATTGCCGGGATTGAGGTTAATACACATCAAGTTTAAGTGCTTAAGCTATTGATTAGAGTTTTACTAATAAAAACTATTTTATCTTGGTGTTATGTTCAGTATTACACACGTATATATTTGCATACACAAATATGTAATGTCATGTCCACCCCTACAGAACTGAATTGTAACATACAGCCTTTCAGTGATAGCAGTGGTATTTCAGGAATGAATATATGGTATTTGAAATATCACCTTTCAGGTTATGTAAGATTGCTTTTTATCACATTTTTAGGTGGTGACAAATCGCATTCTTACACAGAAGCTTGATCACTTTGCTATGAGACTTTATATGACCTGTGTATGCTAAGTAGCATGAGCATAGTTTCTGTGTGATGACGTAATTAAGTAGCTGACATTTGATCAGTTTGTTATTTTTCTCTTTTGTGTTTTTCCCCTCAGGACAAAATTAAGAATGAACTCTACTTTATATCTCTGATGAAAATCTTTTTAAATATTTTTTGCTGGTTTTGATTGTGAGGGCTTTAGGTAGTTATCAACAAAACACACAGTATGAACGTGCAGGAAAGTCAGATAGGCCAGAGATATTCTTCTGAAGTCTTTGTAGTACAAGAAGTAGACTTCCAACTGAATGATTTTGGGGTGGGGGTCAAGAGTAAGCCTTATCCAAGAGCAATGTGAGGTTAAGACAGGAATGGACTGGAAGTATAGTCCTGTGTGTATAAAGATCAAGAATAAAGTTTGGATCTGATGTAGGGTCTGTACATGGGATATTGAATTGTACATTTCCCAATGGATCCCATTCCTTTGTTTTAGAGTATATGGTTTTGAAAAATTAATTCCAGCCATTGACCAGCACAGGTTGACACATCCTAGTTCAATAGACTTACTTGGTCTTCCATAAATAACTCCTGCAGACCTACTCTACATTAGGTCCAGCAGAGAGACTTTTTGTTACTCAGATTGTACAATATTTTTCCCATCATCCTTTGTCTTTTCTGAACTATTGGGAGTAAGTTACACATATCATAATTTTTTACTCTGATATAGTTTAGTGGGAGGGAAGGAGGGAGGAAGAGGAGAGAGAGAGAGAGAGAGAGAGAGAGAGAGAGAGAGAGAGAGAGAGAGAGAGAGAGAGAGAGAAGCATTCTTTTATTTGAGTACAACCCAAACACAAAACCCTGAACTTGACTCCAGTGTACTGTTGTCCCCTAAGCAGTCTTTACAGTCACAAAGTGCGAAAGCAGAGGCTGTGTCACTACCACCCTGATCTTAAATTCCTTCTCTGATATCGTTTCTGCCCAACTAAGCTAAAATGAGACCTTGAGACCTCATGCCTGACAACACCATGCTGTGACGTTTTCTGAAAGCCTCAGTAAAGTCTAGGCTTTCAGGTCTGGGACTAGTGATGATTGTAGGTTTTTTTTTTTTTTGTTGTTGTTGTTTTTAAAAAGGTCAATGAACACAAAATGCAATTTTTGTTATCATTCATAATGCTTTTCTGTGTCCTTTAAGCCATAAAAGTCTTATTTATGACATTAGAATTAAGAGAACCTCTCCCAGTTGGCATTATTAGACAGCAACAGAACATGTGTCCAGCAGTTAGCTGACCTTAGAGACAGGAGACTCATCAGCTTTCTCATCCTCCCTGTTGAAGATGGTGGTGATGATCTTTGACTCCACCCAGAAAAGTAATGTCTTTAGTTATCACATCCATTGTCCTGTGTTGACACCACGGTGGGCAGCTCACTGTCTAACAAAGAAGTTAAATGGCTAATGTGATGTTTCAGGGTTGAGGCTTTACCAGGTATCTAGGCTTCTGCCCATTTTCAAGTAGTTCATCATTTAATTTATTGTGGTTATTCCAGTGTAGCCTCTAGCATTAAAGAGAACAAAATACTACATAATGTTCAACTTGAAAAAGAATTTGGCATTATTCAAAGGTTTGGAGGACAATTACAACACTCATAAAAACAGAAAATGATACATAAATCTTTTCTACAGGAAAATGTTGGCTTTATTTCTCAAAATGTTTCTATTACTTAATAATATGAGTATCAGATCCTTTGTTCAGCACATAATGTTCAGGATAATTTGGTAGACACGAACTAAAGATTCTTTAAACAACTTGCTTTTATCACAATTCAATTTTATTCCTCTATTCAGGCATAGTGACATTCATTTAGTGACTTTGTTGTGGGAACATTTCTTTGCATGTAATATACAGAGCCACTCAAGTGTAGTCTGCTTTGGATCATTATTCATGTCTTTGGGCTTTCTTGGACGGAACAAATAGAGTCCAGTTAACAGCCTCAAGTCAAAAATATCTGAAAGGCATAACTCGCCTTATATGTATTATTCAAAAAATGCCTTATTTTTGGATATGCTTTAGACAACCGTTTGCCATAGACTTAGTATGAAGCATTAGCAACTCATGTCTGTTTTTTGGAGACAGAGAGAGAGCACAGTAAGAGTTCCTTGTGAAAGGTTTCAGTGAAAACCTTTGCAGCTAAGGAGTATACAAAAAGACTACCTCTAACCATACCAGTTACACTATCTCCACTTAGAGATAGCGCGCACCTTCTTTGTGATGTTCCTGGTTGTGACCTGTAATGTCTCCTCATGTGAATGATATTCTCATGATGCTTGGTCAGACCCCAAATGATATCTTAAAGAAACCGCTTTGTTCAGAGGAAATACTCATGAAAAGATGAAATAGACACAGGAGAGATTTAAAAAACAAAACAAAAAAGAGCCAACCTCTGTGTTAGCAAACAAGCAGTCAAGAAAGCTGGAGAAATAAAAGACAGAACTTCAGACAGTAGTAGCACATGAATCTGAAATGCTGTCACAGTCCCAGGGTCAAATCTTGTCATGTTTACCAGTGACATGACCTCCTTGAATAAATTATATTTTCTCCCTGGCCCTTACTTCACATACATGCCAGGGACAGCTTACATTCAGTCAGCAAGTGTATTTTGGGCACCTCAACTCCAGGGGTATTCTACCATTGAGCAGGGCTCTCCTAAGGCACTCCAGACCCAGCTAGACTCATGGTTGTGAGGCTCTGTGAGAACATATATGGTCACTTAGCAGAGTATCTTGGCACATAGCAGGAGCCAGGCATTTCTTTGCATTTCTTTTGACTTCTCAGCCTTTAGGAAAAATGGGGGATCCAGACATTGCTGAAGACTTTAGTAAAATTAGTCATTATTAATTACCTCCCAGACAGAAACTTTTATCAGGAATTGCCACAATTGGGACTATGGGCACTTAGAGATATAGTTCTTTGAAATCTGCTCTGGGCTGAGTCACCACGCATTGCTGGGAATCTTCTCCTCTGGAACAGCTTGCTTGATCTCTGTGGGAGTCATTTCTTTCAGTGGCATAGTAAGTTCATAAGGTGAGCTATCTTATCTTTGCTGATCCTACTGACCCTATGTGTTAATAGTTCATACCACATGGTGTGCATGTGTGTGTGTGGTGTGATGTGCTGTGGTGTGTGTCTTTATCTGTGTGGGTAGGTAGGCTCATATGTGTGTATATATGTAAGCCAGAGATTGATAACAGGTGTTTTCCTCCATTGCACTCCAGCTTGGTTTTTGATACAAGGTCTCTCTGTGAACTCAGAACTCAACATTTGGAGTAGAGTGGCTATGCAGCCAGTCCCTGGGATTTGCTGCCCCATTGCAGCCATTACAGACACGTGACAGTGGCCTTAGCTCTTCCTTGGGTGCTGGGAATCCAAACTCATGTTTGTCTGCAAGTTCTGTACTCTCGAAGCATCTTCTCAGCCTCTGACTGTACTTTCTGTTTCGTTTCTTAAATCAGTGTCAGGTGTATGTTTTCTATCAGTCAGTGTCAGGTGTATGCTTTCCCATCAGTCAGTATTAGGTATATGTTTTTCCTTTTTCTATCTTTGGTCTTTCTCTGTGAGGAGGATTCAACTGCAGCTTTTGAACACTTGGTTTGGTTGTTTAGCATTTTTTTCCTAATGACTTTTATGTCACGGTAAATGCAAAGGAGAGAGAAGTAGATGGAAGAGGTAGCCAATGGGACAGTGTGTTTTCTTATTGGAACGACAGGAAACAGAGTTTCCTATTTTATTCTGAGAATGCACGAGACCGAGGATATTATTTCCTAATATTGTGAACAAATTACTACTTTAACTTGTAGCCATAATCCTTAGGTCAAATGATAAGACAGTAAAAACTCATAAGTAAAAGCCCAAACAGGAAGAGACATTAATGGTCCTTTGGGAGTCTACAAAGCCAAAGTTCTAGAAGAAGAAGTAATCTTTGTCAGCATGTACCATTAGATGGAAGTCAGGCTGGACCATATATTCAAATCCAAGCACAGACTACCTCTGTCACTATAATAGCAGCTTATTTTCATGGTCTGTTCGTCACGCTTATTTAAGCCTCTTAGATGAGCAAACATCATGTTTCCTCTGATGGTTGAGATCGTCTATCGTAAGGCCTCTGTCATTTTCATCATGAAATCTTTCTCAGCCTTTTAAGGATGTCCACAGTATCTCCTTTACTGAAAAGTTTATTTTCTATTATAGAAGGTCTAGGAAAATATGAGATGATCTGGTTACTCTTAACTCCACATACCTCTTGTAATTTTATTGTTTCTTAATAAACATAACAATAATTTTAAACAGTTTTTAATGATTCATAGTAGCACAGACACTATATATGTTACCACTACTACATCATGGTAACAAAGCACCAGAGGTGACTTGAAAAAAAGAAAGATTTATGATTCTTGCTCTTGGTGATTTCAGTTCATGCCTGTTGGTTTTCTTACATTTTTGTCTGTGGTGAGGCAGAGTATTGTGATGGGAACAGGAGGCAGAGGGAGCCATTACCCCATGCCCAAAGTGATGAGATACAGAGGAAAAGTTTAGAGTCCCATAATACCCTTCCAGGGTGTCCACCTAATGACCTAATTTACTTCCACTCAGCCACATCTATTAAATGCTCCTCTGTCACCCAACAGTGCCATGGACTGGGGACCATGACTTCAGCAAATGGGCCTCTGGTGGAATATTTAAGATTTAAACTATATATATAGTATCAGACACTTTCCTTTAGAACAGTTGTTGTTTCCTCCATCTTCCAGAGAGAAAACTTGAGATTTACAAAGTAAATCTGGGGGCATCCAAGTCCAGTAAGCAGGAATTCTGAGAGTTGAGGCAACATGGTGTTATTGTAGAGTCTGTGTTCTTAGATACTGTATAGTCCCTCTACCCTCACATTTGCATACTTCCTCTTGGCCTATTATAGATTCCCTGTCTGTTTACAACCCTAAACACACATCATTATAAATTCCAGCCCTGTCCTTTGTCTCCAAATCCAGATCCCTGAGCTTAAATTGAACAATCTGGACTCATTGACACTCCCAGAGCCTAATTTAAGGCTCTCTTTCTGGCTTCTTTTCCACCTGTCAGTCTGTAGGTCTGTGTAGATCTTCATGCAGGTGGTTCCCAGTTGACTTATCCAAGTGCTGGTAGTGACCAAGAGGAGGCAGGGGATCTTTAGAGGATTTCGTGATTCTTCTGTTGATAAATTCTAACTCTTTGTCAGAAGTATAAAGCTGAATACTGAAGATATTTTTGTAACATTTACCTGTAAGCAAGTAAGAAACATTTTCCCCCCTATGGAAAATTAATGCGATTTCTACAAGGACAGATGGCATTTTCTCCCCTTTGGGCATGCAAGGAAGTGTTTTTGTCAGAAAGAACACTGAAGAGATAATGTTGTTGGAAAAAGCCAACATGCCATATTAGAGGGCCTTCCAGCCTGTGTTCTGTCAATATAACAGGTGTGGGGTGTGAGGGTGTGGGGATGTGGGGGTGTGGGGGGAGGGACATTCTCTTAAGGTATGGAGAAAAAAACAAGCTCATGGCAGTTTCGTAAGTTCCAATAACACAGTGCATCCAACTACGGTGATGACTTGAAAAGGAAACCAAGATCAAAATTAAGACTGAATCTCCCTTCATGCCCCTGGTTTCCAGCTGCTCAGCTATCTTTGGTTTAAACAGTGCTATTTTTGTCCGGATACAGCATCTCTTTGTTTCTTTTAAGGCCAGGCTTTGCTTTGCCTGAAAGTGTTCATCTGGGTTTTACTTACTTTTTCTCGTATCCATAATTTTTTGTTGTTGTTTTCAAAAAGCCTTTCACTTTGTGCCACATTTCTGCCTTCCCAATATTATTTGCTCCTTGCTCATAGGATGTTCTTTGCCATCTAATTTTAGATCACACATAATGCCCGAGAAGCAGCCTCTCTCTTGGAGGAATGAACACCATGGTTAAGATGTCACTTCTCATAAATCAGTATTGGAGAAGATGAAGACAGCTGTGGTAGAGGAGAGGGGGCCAGGAACTCACAAAGTCTGACCCTTTCAAAGTCGACTTAATCCCCTCTTACCCTCTGTCTCCTGCACCCTTGGAGGGTGGAAAGACCCTCTTTAACATGAAGAAAGGAGCTTCTGCATTGTTTACCTTTTGTCACAACAACAAAAGCTCTGGAAAATTCCAATTAATTAGCAAGCCCTGGGCTAATGAAAGAATAAAACTGAAAGAGAAATGCTCTGAGCTTTCAGAGAGGCATAAGCATGTGAGCACAATGCTGATTTCAAATATTTGGGGCTGTTTGTATAATTTTCCCAGGGTTTGCCTTTCTGAGACTCACAGTGACAATATGCAAGAGACAAGGAGGATTTGTCAGAGTTAGGCTGCAATAACATCACTGGCTTTTAAGAACACTAAATGACCCAGCATTGTTTGAAGAAGGTAGTTAAATGTGAACTCACACACCCAGGCTAATGAAAACCAGAAAGGAGAGCTTTGTGCATTTGTATTTAGAGGAAGACATGAGGATTAGATGAATGTAAAGAAGATTATGAAATAAGTTTAAATTTAATTATTAGGAAGGGCCAGGAAATCACTATACTGTTGTAGAACTGATTGAAGATTTGTACCTAATAAGGCTCCCAGACATGGTTGGTATGAAAACTACCAGAGTCGCTCATTTGTTGTCTTAATATTTTTATACATATTATTATCAATAACAGTATTATTCTCAAAATCACCACAATCTAGCATACTGAGAGTGTCTATTCTGGGTGTTCTTTATTCTTTTTCAACATTGCTGTGAATCCCTAGATACTATGTCTTGATGCCAATGAGGCTTTAACTAACTCTACTTTCTTTACGTAGAACATGGGGGCTAAATGAGCTCCTTACATGGCTGGCTCCCATGTGTCAGTGAGAGACCTAGGTTTGAATCTATACAGTTGACTTTCTTTGTCTTCCTCTGTATCATCTGCCCATGTGGAATACAGTTTTAACTGTGAAGGTAAAAATTACACTAGGGAGGTTAGATGTCACCAAATTGAACTAGAAGCCTAAGAGGTGGCAGCTTTGTCCCCAGCTTCTTGTCCATTTATTTCTATTACCATGGACTAATCACTCATCATTTCTGGCATGTTCATTTATTAAATAAGCTTGTCTAGGTGGATGATAGCTAAGATATTTTCCAGTTCTAACATTATGACTGAGTGAGAAAATGGACAAATGAAATAGCTTTGAGATGTGTGTCTACATGTGCTTGGGTGCTCTTGAAATACCACAGCACCTTCAGATCCAAGATCTAAGCATGTCTACATTCACTCATGAGTTCCCTGTATGATTCAGAGAGAAGTGCTTTCTGTTTTAGGACTTAGTGTCTTCTCTTTTCTCACGAAGATAATGGCATTGCGTGTGTAGAGTTTCTCACATGGTGCACAGGTGTTGCTCATATCTAACCCTAGGCTGGATCCAGAAAGGAGAATTAGTTCAGGAAAAATCTCTTGATATGTCTGCATGTATATGTTTGAATGGATGAGCATATGGGTAATTGGCTTAAAGGATGAGAACCGTCAAGTCAAAATGACTAAGTTCTAATGGGTCTTCTGTTAGTTTACTTCATTGAGTCATTTACTTTTTCCCAGTGTTTTCTTCTTGGTTATCAATTGAAAATGTTTTTTAGAGGCCTTGGAAAGGTGGCATTGAAATAATGTGGTTGTATTTAGGTTGACTGTACAGTGTCCTACCTCCCACAGATCTATTCCCAAAATTTCAGAATGTGATTTTATTTTTAAATTGTCTTTCTGATGTTGTTAAATTAAAAGATGTTATGCTGGATTGGAATGTGACTTAAGACAATGATGATTGTCATAAAAAGGAGGGGTGTTTGGACACAGTAACATAAATGTCACATGAATACAGGAGACACAGAATGGGAGATGATGCAAAAACGGAGGAGAGAATGGAGAGAAGTGAGGGATGGAGTGAGCAAGCCTGCCAGCAATTTCTGAACTCCAGTTTCATTGAAGCAAGAAGGAGCTTTTAAGAACCTTCAGAAAGCAAATAATCAGCAAACACATTTATTTAGGAATTCTGAGACTCTGCTGCTTACAGTTGGCTGCTTTGTGCAACTCTTAGTTAACTTGCCCCAGAACAAAACAACTTACTTTAGTTGGGTCTGGATGACAAGGAGGAAGACAAGTAGATATCAAGAAAAGCAAAGGGAAAGGGTGACGGGGTATATAGTGCCATCATGGTCCCTTGTTGGATGATGGGGTATTCACTGCCATCATGATCCCTTGTTCTGGGGCATGTAGAAGTTCTTTTTACTTGGTATATGTTCAGAACACATGTTTGGAATCGACAAGACCAAATTTGATGAAAGACTTAAAATCTTTTATAATATTTGATGTTTATAAAATGAGTATATTGTGAGTAACAAGGCTTACCAATAGAGATACTGAAGTGTTATCCACACAATGACTATTAGAAGGACTTGCTAGTTGATTTAAATATGCTTGTGACAGCATATGCATGATCTGAGAAATAAAAAATTAGCTATCTGTGAATATTAATGTAGCTATATAGTAGACTGGAAAGTACCGAGTTCCTTAGAATTGTAGATTTTTATTTATAACTGGGGATAAATCTTGAAATCCTAATGAGAAATGAGTCTCAGCCACCTAAGAGGTAGCACTTTGCAGAAAGCAACAGTGATAGATAATAAGACACAGTCGTCAAGCATGCTTGGGCTATGCGGACTCAGTTTGTTCCAGAAAAGCTTAGAGTGAAGACAGCTCGTGAATTCTGTCATCAGGCAGTGAGGCCCATATCGCATGTCACTTTGCTTTGTTTCTAACATGTGGCTCAAGCTATGCCAGACCTGCTGCTGTGTGGGAGATGTACTTTTTGACAAAATAAGGCATTTTCCTGGCATCAGACCCCTTTGGAATTTTTACTGGTGTGCATAAACCCAGCAAGCTTGTGTTTCCCACACATATCCAATGTAGTCACTCTGGCTTTGTGGATTTATAATGGTCTCAAAGCCTGTCAGAGGCAACCTGGTGAGGTGATATTGAGGCCTGTCAGAGCCAACTTGGTGAGGTCTTCATCATCACCAAAAGTTATTTAGAGGAAATAAAACTAGGCATCATTTATACATTATTCAAAATTTGCTTATCTACCACAGGCAAGGCAGATAGGCCAAATTTGGAAGCAGTGAAACGTGTTTCAGCATGGAAATGAAAGTATTCCTAATAGGCTGTCTCTTTTTCCTTTTTCTCATCATTCGTCATGATAATAAAGTTCACTGTGAGAGTTCATTTCTATTACTTTGTGTTTAGAGAGTTGATGATGGTGACGATGATAACAATGATAACATGATTATGAATATTAGTGTTCACTTTCAGTTATCATCTAGTGGATGAACTGAACAGTCTTTAAATAAGCACTAAGGCAAGAGTAAGTAACTCTGGCTTCCCTTGGAAACTCTTTGGCTTCTACTCTCAGCTTCTATTCTTAGCCTCCTAAATGCATTTCACTGTTGACCACTCATAGGATCAGCAAAAACCACACAGACATCCTCACAGTACAATTCATTATCTCTGGTCTAAAAACAGATGTAGAATCCTTCTCCAGAGTGTAAGGGGCTCTCATGAGTTACCACTGTATAAAAAGAATAAAGTGTGACCTTGTGCTAGGGGACTAAGAGAAGTAAGAAATTATATAAAATGATAGGAAAGTCTGCTGAGTATCTGTCATCCACTGCCTTGGGAGATGGTCCACTGGGCTTCTTCACTGAATCCACATTGTGGACCATGTCCCAGGTATGGGACTGTGTACTGGAAATGTGAACTCCAGCAGGTCACAGGCCCCACTTGCTTGTGACTAGTCTCTAGAGTCGAGTTGGGCAGACTAATCCAGCACCAGCACTCCCATTTCTGAGTACCTTCCATCTTATGGACTTCCTGTTCACCAGGCCATGTCAGTTCAACATTATGGTTTACACTCAGCTGTGTTCTATTCTTGTGACTCTTCCCTCACTTTCCAAGTTCTTTCACAACTGTTTTTTCTCACTATTTTCAGCTCAGCTTATAAACCACAAGTTTTACCTGCCACTCAACCCACAGTCATCATTCCACCTCTTTGTGACATTCTTTAAATGGAATTTACCTGTGTTTAAAATTGTCTTTCTCATGTGTTATTTACTTGATTTTGGGAGCACTCCCACTGTATGAAGTGGCTGGGGTGGGGGTGGGGTGTCTTTATGCTCAGCAGTACATTTTTAGGTGAATAAATGGCTGGAAGAATGAGTGAGTGAGCAACTAACACTCTCTAGGGAAACTGAACTACAGGACAAGAAACTGAATGACAGATTTGGCATAAAAGCAGGTTAAAGGTGTCTTCACAGAATGGAAAAATGAATGACCTGGGAGGCAGGAGAAGCAGAATGTCCTGCTCTGTGGTTCATGCTCTTTCTCATTGCTCCTAACCTCCCTGTTCAGACACACCTGCCCCTGGAATTCAGTGATCAGTCCAGACAACTCTCTGGTAGGGCTGATGGTCAGAGGCCAGTGACTGACCCCTGCCCTCTTTGGATAAATTGAAAAAAAGCAAAGAACACATGGTTATTGAAAACAGTCTGTCATGCTATGGAAAGTTGCTTAAAGTTTGTCTTTCCAATAAGAAGGAATTTAGATTTGATGTAATGGAGAAAAGGAGCTTATGAAACATAAGTAGGCATTCTTGACAAAATAAAAATAGAAGCTTAAAAGATGCATCACTTTTGGAAGAGAAAAGAAAGGCTTTTTTTCCCTCTACTGTAAGAAAATATGTGTGGATGAGGCACGCATGTTAAACTATAGAATACAATTTGCATATTACTTCAGGGTACTGCAACCATGGCAGTTGGGTTTTGTCAGTCCTGATAGACACACTTGCAATATACACATCCATTAACAAGATTATCACTTGAAGAGACAGTCATATTTCTACTGAAAATGTTCTTCTTTTTTTGAGGATAAAATTTATTGATACTTAATGAAGCATGAGGTGTCTAAATGAACCATGAAAGCAATAGCTAAACTAATTAACTACAGATGAAGGCTCCCAGAATACATATGTGATGTGGGCTGTGTGCTTATCAATCGTGCCTGGTTACACTGACATCTTTGATAACATGCTCCTTATATATGCTTTGGGGAAACAATGGTAAAGTCTCCCGTAGTGCATGTAATACAGGAAGAAACAACCAGGAGGTTCCTGTAAATATGGATAGGGTCTTTGAGTCAAGCTCTGTGCTGTTTATAGGTTATAATTTAGTAGGGTTAAGACGAGAAACAACAATGTATTGTTTCCACACACTTGATTTAAGTTTTTGTGTTGTTTCATTCAGTGATTAATCACTCCCTGGTTCTAAAAATATTTATTTTCTTACTTTTCCTTCCCCTCTGTTCCAAGAGAGACCTAGGATGCTAAAGGATATGATGTAAGTGTTTTCTTATACAACAGGGCTTCTCACGAGGACCCTTTTCAACTGCATACAGAAATAAGTCTGAGAATGTTAGCAGGTATGCAGAATCAAGGGCTGCTTTGACAGCAGGCCGTGGCAGTTTGTGAGGCAGGCAACTTAAATAAATCAAGCAGTTAATGTTGACATTTACGACTTCGGCCAGTGCCTTCCTGGTCGGTCAGTGTCTTAGGCATAGGTACTTATTCTCCACAGGTACAGCAGATCTACTTTTCAGCAAGTGGATTCCAGTCCTGCAGGTACTTCTCTACAAATAGTCATTTACAAATGAAGAAGGCTGACAAGGCATGAAGACCTGTAGCAGGTGCTGGTGGCAGAGAAGAAATAAGCACTGTCATCACAGACGTTCGGGGATAGTTTTGCAAGCTTGGTTGAGCATCAGTAGTCTCCAAAGGCTTAGAAATACCATCATGACTCTCTGTCTCCAGGTTTAGAGGGGGGCTGAGAATTTGCATGTCTAGTAAGCTGCTTGATGCTGCTGATGCTATTGGCTCAGAACGTACAAGTGAAAGCCGAGAAAGGGAGTTTTCAGGACTTTGTTTAGTGAAGTCATGACCATGTAGTAGTGATGTGGATTGTTTCATGCACATGAAACATTTTTATTCATATGTATGTGCACAGTGTTTATGTGGGTATGTGCAGATGACTGCTTAGGCCAGAAGGTGGCATCAGATTCTCTCTTGAACTGGAGTTACAGGTGGTGGTTGTGTGCCCATCCCATGGGGATGCTAGGAACTCACAAAAGCATCACACACTCTTTACCGCTGAGCCATATCTCTAGCCCCTTGTCTCAGATACTTTTCTATGTGTGTATTCTATTACTTTTCATTCCTAAAGAGTGTGTCTGTTCTTTTCTAAGGTATCTAGACCTTCCTTACAGGTAAGAACGTTTTTGGAAACTATCTTACGAATTTTTTTAGGAAGACATGAAGAAATGTCTGTTCACCTTAGAAGAAGGAAACCAAGGCAAGAATTTTCTCCCAATCCAGTTCGATGACCTGATGAGTTTGTTTGGGTCACTTACCAGATGATGGATTGAAAACTTACACCACCGGGAAGTTTTTCAACTTATGGAGGGCTGAGCCACTGAAGAATCGCATCCACAGCATGGGTGACTGATTTAGTGCTGCACCACTGAAGAGTCCTCTGGGCAACTCAGGAGCTGCTTACAGGACCTAGAGTGCTCCTGCTTCCAATAAGTTGCTTGTTCTCCCATCATGATGGGGAGGAGAGGACCCTTGGGAGGGTCTCATGGAGGTTTGTGAGCTTCTTCAGCCTTCCTGCTTCCTTGTGAGTGAGCATGATCCCATGAGGGCCTCATGGCAGTCATCAGCATCTCCCTCTAATATGGCAATAGTCACATCCAGTCTACTCACTGCTGCAATGTACAGAGCTATCCTTAACAAGGACAGTAAGTGAAGTTCAGAAGTTACTTCAGATCATTCCCACTTGGTTGAAGGTTTTAGGGACATAAGACTTGGGGTCTGACTTCACCTCAGCCATATGATCTGCTTGCTTCTAAGCAACTCTGCTCCAGTCACCTCACAGATGGTACCATTTTTGCTTCACTACCTAACCCAAGATTCATACACAACAGACAAGTGCTCCTTGTATTCAGTGAAATGATAATGATAAGGTGTCTGTGATTCTGCATCTCTTTGCTCTTGTTCATGAGGAACAATGCTACTAGAAAGACAGCTCATGATTACCCAGAACACCTCACTCTAAGTTCACCTCACCTCTTCTTGAGGTCGGCTTCATATATTGAGAGACCAACAGTGGATATGAACGGGAGGGGTATTGCACTGGGAAGGACTGAGACTTGATTAAGGAATGAGAGGAGAGGAAAGGGGGACATTTCTTTCTCAGGGAGTGTTGTAAGCAATTGATTTCCTCATGTAGGAGAGCAGAAGAATGGAGGGGGTCTTTAGTATGGTGCTAGGCTTGTGGTTTTATTTATTTATTCTTTTGGAACAAGGCCTAGTAAACCAGCTGGTCTGTGGCAAGCCATCCTTCTGCCTCAGTTTCCTTAGTGCTGAAATTATACATATGTGCCACCATGCCTAGTTGGATGTGCTTTTTGAATGAATGGCTCCATCTTAAGCTGGAATGGCAGATTCTGAGGTTTACTTGGGCTATGCATTATTACACATGTTAATAATAGATCTGGATTTGGTGAAATGGCTCAGAGGATTAAGGTGTTTGCTGACCAGCCTGATGACCCTAGTTTCATCTCTAGAATCCCCATGGTTGAAGGAACGAACTGACTCCAGCAAATTTGTTTGTGGGAAATATATATATCTGTAATATAATATATATACATATATATAATGGAAGCAAAATATTATATTTCTAATATTGAGTAATGATCTAAAATGGTGGTTTTCAAAGTAGAGAGTTTTACAAAGGGCTTATCCATGCCATTTGGAAACTTGTAGATACAACTGCTTAGTTTGCACCCTATCCACTTGATCAGATGCTTTGCCACAGTCCCAGCAGTCTTACAACCTGCAGCATGCTTTGAGAGGCAGGGGATGGAGGTACCTTCTGAAGGAACAGTGACTATTATGACCGGTCAAGAGCTGCAAGGCCAGGAAGATTTCTGGCTAACAGATTGCTGGTGGGGAATGCTATTTTGTGTGTAGGATGTCTCTACTATCTACTGTATTTGAAAAGCCTATGAAAACAGGGCATTGTGGGCAGTAAGTTTAATCCCAACACTCAGGTTGGGCTGCCTCATGAATTCCAGGTCAGCCTGGGCTGTGTAGTGAGACTCTGTCTAAAAACAAATCATTGGTGACAAGGACGGAACAGAATATAAAGCATATAAGCCAGAAACATTTTGAGCTCAGCATTGAAAACAAAAAGGTGAATTACCGAGCTGGGCAGAAGAAAACTGGTGAAGTTACTATTGTGAACAACTACAGCTGGGACTGGAGCCTGGGAAAGTGACTTGTCTGCTGATGGACGGACCATGTAATGGGTCAGTGACTCCCAGATCACTGGCCACAGGACTGTGCTTATTCTCTGGCTTTTTATCTTTTGGCACCAACTTGCTAGTATATGACCACATTAGTCTTTACCTAACACTACACTACTATTTCTTTCTTTCAATAGCATTTTACCTTTAAAAATTAAGCATGTACATGTTTGCTGAGAAAGATTTTAAATACTGAATATAGAATAAAATAAAATGACTTGTTAGTACCCTGTAGATGTGGAGATATCAATCATTAATATTTTAGGCAAGAGATTTATGTATGTATTGTGATTTTACTCTTAATAATAAAGTTTCAGATTCTGTTTCTCCATAATGTGTTCTGAGCTCCCTCATGTACTTCAGTGTTCTTTGAAAATAAAATTTTTTTAAGTTCAGAAGATTTTTTTATCACATTTATTATACTTGAACTACAGTTTATTTAATCAGGGACTTTTCCAAAATTAAAATTATATCATTTCAAGTAGTACTTAAGAGGTGGTGTAGACCTTAGATTATTTCTTCAGGGTAGGTTATGGAGTCAAATAAATATTCTAAGTATCCTTTATCATGCTAAGAACTTCCTTCCCAAAAGGTTCATATCACACATTACACTGTCAGTTCAACCTTCTGGTAGAATGTTGTCTATTTTTGTATCATCTTTTGGGTCCTTTTATAGAAACTGTTTAATTTAAAAAATGCTTGCCATTAGTTTTCATTTATGAAAACTTCTTCATACACCATTTTAAGTGCTATTTATATAGAATGATAGTTGTTTCCTAGTCCTTTGATCTCGTGATTTCGAGACTCGTGGGGCCAGTAACAAAGCAGAAGTTGCTGTGCCTGTTGTGGTCCTTCCCCTCTGTGTTTAGTGTTTGTGTGTGGGGTTGCACACATAAGTGGCTATTTTTATCTATATTTGCCTGTGTGGAGGACAAAGGTCAACCATTAGATATCTTCGGCTATCACTCTTGACTTGTTGAAGGAGAATTTCTCACAAAATCAGAAACTGGTGTTTTAGCTAGACTGGATCATTCATTGAGTAACCACCCATCATGTCTCTGCGTTCTCAGCCCTGGGGTTAACAGATAAAGGCGGCTACAGTCATTTTTTTTAGATGGGTGCTGGGACTCTGAGCTCTGAGGTCAGATTTGTATGTAGGTACATCA
>PVIH01000855.1:0-52822 GCA_004025045.1 Sigmodon hispidus | reverse complement strand
AACCCAGTGCTGACAGCTAACATCTTTCCCTGGTGGAAGTAAATGACTTTAGATACTCATTTAGCCTTCAGGTCGCAGCCTTAGCTAACACCTGACTGCAGTGTCCAGGAGGACTCCACAGTGCTCCTCCATCCTGAGAGCTGCAGAAGGCAATAGGTTATTGCTTTAGGAATGCTAAGATACAAAGTAGCTTTCTGCCACAGCAGTAGGTGATCAGCACATCTGCAGTGTATATGTAAAATCAGCTTTGATTTTCTCCTTACGCTGTGCCACACAGTTACCCTTCCACTTGTATTGATTCCTTTCTTTGTTAGTTCGCAGCGTCTTCATGTGTTACTTATTATATATCTGAGGTCATAATCTTATGATTCTGCTCTGCGTTATTTTTTAAGGAGCTCTTTCAACCCCTTGTGACACACAACATACCTTCCTGAAATTAAATATCAGTAATGCAGAAACTGAGGCTATATTAAACTATAAAATAGTTTAGAAGAAGCAACATAGTTTGTGATATTTAATTTTCATTCTTAGGAATATGTATATATCTAGATTTATGTCTTCATGGAAACACTGTAGCATTCTTTTATATTACGTATTTCTGGGAATTAAAATATTTTTGAAAGATATTTTTGAAATTTATAATTGATATATGAGAAACCTATTGTTTATGTCATGTATGTTGTGTCCTGTCACCATATTGAGTTTTAGCTTCTTTTATAGTAATATAGGAAATGAGTAAATATGGTAATTTAGTAATTAGGAAATCCTTTTGGGTCATTTGGGTAGATAGCCCTTCTGGGATTTAATTTGACAAAAAGAGTAAATGTGATGTATATTCACAAAAAGTTTATGATGAAAGGGATTTGGTAACTTATTTAATCCATTGTCCTTATGATTTGAAGAAATTAAGTTTATACCACCCCCATTTCACATTAAGTAGGAGTATGTAGCAGGCTAGACATCACCCTGTCCTTCATCCCACATTCATTAGCATCCAGTCTGTCCTGACTTCTTCCAAAGATGAGAGCTCCATACTGCTCAATCCTCTCTGATTTCTAGAAAGTTCTTTCCATGTCTGAGCTGCATTTCTGCTTTATTAGGGCTGGTGTCTTCTTTATAGTTGAGGGATACAAAAGGAATAGTTTTGCTGGCTTTCTAAATGACACTTTTTGAGGTTCCAGTGGCGTGGAGAAATCTGTTACTTGTGGTTTGACTGGGTGAGATATAATGGTTTTGGGAGGGTTTGAAGCTCTAGTTTTGTTGTTGTTTTTATATATAAGACCCTTTTAACTGAGTATCTCTTAAATGGTGGTTGAACAGAATTGAATATTACGTGATATTTCTAAGTTTTCTAGGCCTATAAGCAAGCATTTGTGTTAAGGAGGACCGAGTGTCTTCACCTCAGATGCCTGTTTCCTGTTTCTCTCAGGGCTGTGCATGCTGGGCTGTAAGAGCAGGTTAACTAGGGACAGCTGCTTCATGACCAGATGAGACCTCTGTGCCAGGAGGCTCCATCCAAACTCAGTGACACAGTGAGGTACACTTCCATTATTTCAGGCTCCTGAAGGCAGAGCTTTTCTTTAGAGCAAAGACAAAGAAAGGAAGGCCACAATGCAGAGGAATTCCCCCAGTCCGTAACTGCTAATTGGACAATTGTTCTGCAATTCTTACGATGCCAGGAAATAAGAGCCCTCTAGCCTCACCCACTGCTTGTAAACTTCCTTTGAGATGGAAATCTTTTAAAAAATTATGCTGTCAAGTTTGATATGCTCAAATGAAATCTTTTCTCCTCTTCTTAGCAAGGGGCTTGCTGTTCCCAAGTAACCCCGATACTGGCTCAGTGGCACATTTACATTTGGCAGAGAAGAAACCCTGCCCTGTTCTGCACAAACCTGTGGTTAAACACGGTTCGACTCCAACTTCAGGCAGAAGAACATAGGAGCAAATTCACCCTCAATCTCTTTTTATAAATGTTGAAGCAAAGTGATTTCAGTTCTCTTTGCTTCCACTTGTCTGATGTGTGAGAGGCTTTTGTTTGCAGACAAAAAGGAGAGAGAGAAATCTTTCTGGGACACAGTTCAGATCTCACTGGTCATTTTAAATAGATTGGTCTTTAGGCAGAGCTGTAACACAGGGGTCTCTTGTTCCATTGTTTCTTCTGTCTCGTTCCCTCCTCTCTGCTCATGCCCTTTCTCCTCTAGCTCTCACGGACACTTCTAAAGCCACAGCCCACTAGGTAGAGTCAACCATCAGTTCTCTCCACTGTTTTGGTGGTAAAAGATACTTTTAAATGCCTGTACAGTGCTTGCCCCAATAAGCCCCACTCTTAATTTGGGCTTTTGTGCATGGACTGTCTCTATTAATTATTTGGCTAGGCAGTGACTTTACCTCTATGGATTAGAGTTTTAATGTCTGTAAAACAGAGAAGTTGTATATGTATATCTAATCTTTCTTCCTGGTACATTTGGAATTCAGAATCTAGTGGGAACAGGAATACCATCTGTTTCTTACAGGAAAATCCTTGTAATTGTGTGTGTGTGCGCGCTTTTTTTTTTAATCACTAATTCTAGTTTAATGGTAGTTTTTCTTTTCTTTTTTTTAAGGTTATGAGAATTTACTGTTTTTCAGATGTGTACTGCAGGAATGAAGAGAAACTAGCATTTGTTGAGCACTGGGTTTTTATGGGGCTAGGAGTTAGCTAGTTTGTTGTATGATGTCACCAGGCTGGTGGAGGTGATTCAGCTAAATTCATTCAGTGACATAGCCACAGATCAAATTGGACTCATTGACTTGGTTGTGGCCTCTGTCCTGTTCTCAACCCTTGTCATACACTTCTGTCTTCTTCACAGTAGTGTTCTTACTGGACAGTGAAAACAGAGAACTTAGTTGTTGGCCTGGGGGCAGTTGCTGAGTGGTTAGACTCTACTCTTACTATTACGTAGCTGATGTTCAGCAAGATGAAAACCGAGGCTGGTGGAGAAGAATGTTCTAAAAAGACCATTAAGCTAGCTATATGTGTGGTGTTTCTAAGCCATGTTGTCTGGTAGAAACTGGTTTTATAAAAGGTCAAGTCTGTATTGGAGGTTGTTCAGTTAATGATATTCTCTAGTTACCTCTTATTATGCTTGGTACACTGACTGTTCATGCAGGGATGTGTGCATGGCATAGATATTTGTACATTGCTGAATGCTTGTAAGTTGTATGCACTCAAGAATACTGAATGAATACAAGTCGGGAAGTCTTTTCTATGGACTTAGGCAGATGTGTGTTTTCATGTGTTGTTCTAAATATCATCATCACCCCCACCACCTCCCTTAAGCATCCTAACAATAACCATCACCACCATCTATAAGTGTACCCAACACCATAGATGCTCCCTGCTGCTTCAGACCATATTTCAGATGCTGTTCCTGCCTGCTGACTATGCATAGAAGCTAAGCTGTTGAAGGTTGAGGGTATTTGGTCTATCTCAGAGAGCCTGAATTTCTGATCACCTCCCGCTCTTTGCACCAGGAGGCGGGTGCTTGCTCAGTTGTGCCAGAACTTACAGAATCATCCACATTTGTGTGCATTTGTCACCTGGTCTACTACTTACTTGGCTTCTATATTGGTTAGTTTTATGCCAGCTTGACACAAACTAAAGTCATTTGAGAGAAGAGAAGCTAATCTAAGAAAATGCTGTAAGTAAACCTGTAGGGCATTTTTGTTAATGAATGATGGGAGAGGGCCCAGCCCATTGTGGGTTTGTCATAACTGGCCTTTTGGTTCTGGGTTTTATAAGAAAGCAGGCTGAGCAATCCTTGGGGAGCAAGGCAGTAAGCAGCATCCCTTCACAGCCTCTGCATCAGCTCCTGCCTCCAAGTTCCTGCCCTGTTTGAGTTTTTATTCTGACTACCTTTATATTAATGGAAAGTGATGTGGAAGTGTAAGCCATATAGACTCCTTTCTTCACAAGTCGCTTTTGGTCCTGGTGTTTCATCAGAGCAATAGCAATCTTAATATAGCTTCAAATTCTCACTCTTAGCAAGGTAGTGAGCTCTCTGAGCCTTGGGTTTTCTCTCCTCTGTGAAATGGGATGATAGTACTCAGAGCTGTAGAATTAGTTGAAATGTAGAACCACTAAGCAGGCCTTTTGTTATATCGGTTTTTATTTTTAACACATAAATGAATCATTATTATTGGTAGATGTTACATTATTATAACAAATGTGTTCATCTGCTGTCATCTAGTGAACCTCTTTACATCTCTGTGGGTCTTGTGCTAAGGAAGGGGAGGGGACAGGGAGGTTTGCTTCATGCCTGGTTTTAAAAACAGCTTTACAGAAAAGGTGATGAGTCAAACATTTTAGAAAGTGCTTCATCAGTGGGGAGCTTTGGGCTCCTGGGATGTGGAGTGTGCTTGTGGGAAGTGAGGACCACAGTGAGGTTAGAAATGGCCGGGGTGACTAGAAGAGGCTACCCAGCACTGTGGCTCCCCCACTGGGCTTCTCAGCAAGAGTTCTATTTCCCTTTTATTTTTCATCCCACTTTAAATAATAAAATCCATTCTCCGTTTGCTTTCTGCTCATCTACTTGTACTAAAACATGCTCCAGGCATGGGGTGGCCATCTCTTGAACATGGACATTAGTGACTGCCTGTCCTCTGCAGGAAGCTGTGGCCTGGACTAGGGGTTGGGGAGTGGGAATTGCGGCCTGTGGGCAAATTAGGAATAGTCTCTATCATTGTCTACTTGCTTGTTAAGAGGGAAGGCAACATAAAGCCATATGTGGGAGACCTGATCAATAACTTAATAGAAGATGCAGGAAAACAGTCGTGCCTAGGAGATAAAAGAGAGGTAATGACTTTGAACTTGGAATACAAGGCAGAAACCTGGGAAATTCATTTCAAGGAAGGAGTGATAAGTTGTTCTTCCTTGGTGGGGATATTAGGGATTCAGGGATGGGCTAGTCACAGGTTCAAGAGGACCCCATCTGGAGTGTGTATGAAGGGGGCCCTGTGGTGAGATGTTTGTAATGGCTGAGAGTGCAGAAGGAAACAAGATGCTTCCAGATCTCACCCTAAATCAGCTGTAATTAGTAAGAATTTTTCCTGAAGCCATTTTCTCTATAACGAGAAGCGGGAGAGGGGATTAGACACTCAGGCATTCCCAGCCTTGGGGTTAAATGTTAACTTCTTTGTGCAGTTAACAACTAACTCACTCTTTTCTGCAAGAGAAAGAGGAGGCAGAGAGAAAAAAGCCAAATGCCGAAGTAACTACCTCGATTAAAAAAAGTCAAAAGCCTTACTCTCTTGTGTTTATATGGTTCCTTGTTTTCTGTGTAATAGGCTTTGTAGGTATTGCAGAGCTGAGTGCACATTTGAACAACAGACTGGAGAAGCATCTTTGTGAATCTCCCATGTGTCTTCTGCAGGCTTTGCAGACAGCTATTTTAGAACACATTCCTAGTTCAACCATTAGAAAATTATGGGTTTTATTTGTATAAACTCAGCAGCTAAAATGGGGTTTGCAGAAAGGTGGGTGAGCTCACCGCAGTCTGCTCTGACCCAGGCAAGTTAATGACCTGCCCAGCATTGTTCCGGCTGGTCTGTACTGGCTGACTTCACCAGCAGTTCCACTTGAAGGGAGACATTGTTTCTTTCTGTTTGTCAGAAGCTCTCTGCTACCGGCCTCTTAGCAGTCCCTGGATCTGCGTGCTGCCTGTAATTTATAAAACCTCAGAGCAAGTGGCCCTGGGAATGTATGCAAAGTATGCCTTGCAGCCTTCAGAGACCCCCAGCAAACAGCGAGATGTAAACACTTCTATACTTACACATATACCCAAGCAGACCCTGCCTGAGGATGCCCTACTTTGGAAGGACCTCTTGCTGCCAGTACTTTGCAGCCCAGTGGCTAAGGAGCATGACTAACTTAAGCACGAGGTGCCTTTGCTGATGTCTCTGATCACTGTTCATAAAGAGTGATGGTAATGTATAGAATGAAGGTAGGTAGAGGAAGGGGCCTGGGACTCCAGTTTATATTTGCTCTAACTATGAAATATGCAGGATGCTGAATATCAAACACTTTTAAAGATATTACCAACATAGTATATACATTTTCGTGAACAAATGACTGGCCAAAGGCAATTAATTGGAGTTTTAAATATCAGGTTATTATAAGATTGGGTGGCTGGAAAACATGAGGTGTCTGCTGAAATGCCTTTAATTTGGTGTGAGATTGAAGTATTTGAACTTGGAAGATGTTGTTACACACACAGTCAAATAGAGAAAGAATGACAGTCCAGTTTTTAAAAGTCAAAGGGAACATTGTTTGGAATAAATACAAAGCCAAATCCTTGGTATCTATATCAAAGCATCACAGTGTACCCCATAAATCAGTATTGTTATTATGTGTCAGTTAGGAAACATCCTGACACATTCCTTCTGGCCTGTTGTGAGGAGCTATTGAATTATCTTTTCCTTGGCTGTTTATCTAGAGAACTGTTTAATCTTTTTATGAGACGCATTAAAGACAGAAGGGTACCCATCTGATAAAGAAGTGTTAGAGGCAAGCTTTCTGGAGTACTTCATCCATGCTGGAGAGAAAGAGAAGCCAGTGGCCGGCATTGTGTCCCCAGCTGCTAATGCAGAAATCCATTTGCCAGGCCCAGGTGACTTGGATAAGACTTCATTCTTCTGTGTCTGTGAATGCATTCTTGGGAGGATTGCTGCTGGGTAGTGTTGCATGTCAGAGATGAGGGAGGTTTAGTTATTAACCCTACACAGAGGGGAGAGGGGGCAACGGGCGGCTGCTGGAATGAGGAAAGGACCTTGCTGAAACATTTCCAAAAGGTCTTTTTGTTATTTATACTTGTTAATTATTAATATTAATTATTGATGAAAAATGGTTTTGAGTTACATGCCACACATTGTTTAGGAATGAATTACCACATTTCTTATCTAGAACTAGAGTAGATATTAAACTCTTTCAAGTAATCCATATTTATTCATTTAGTAAGATTTTTCTCCCCTGTTAAATGCTAAGACAAGATGTTTGGGAAGTTGGTTTGATGAGTATGTTTTATGTACCTACCTGCAATTCCGCCTTAGCTTTGAATGGCTTCTAATGGGAAGCAACAAGCTAAGAACTGAATTAGACCAAAGTAAGGCAACAATTTGAAAAGAAATCGGGTACAAAGTAGTTATCTCATGCCAGATGGGTGATACGTGGCTGTGGGAGGTAGTGCTGCTACATTAGTTGTGTAGTGTTCTAGGTCTCTTTTTCAGGCAGGTGCTCTGGTCATCTCAGTCCCAGAACAGGTCTTTCAAGAGTTTGTATGTTTTATACCATGTCATGTAGGTTCATATGTGTTCTGCTCAAATTCGGATGAGTGGGTGAGTAAGAACATGAGATGATTGGAAATCACGTTGGAATCAGACCTGAATTGGCTAATGCCCTTAGGAAAGAGGAGTGGGAAGAAAGAGAAAGTGAAGAGAGGCTGGAGGAGGAAAGGTGGATAGTTAGAATTCGGAGGTCTCTGGCAGCATGGGAACTGATGTGACTTGGGGATTTGGCTCTGGGAATCAGGATGTAAAAGCCAGTGTTTATGCCTCTTAGGCATTTGGGGCCTTTTGAATGCTGTCAGGTTCACTTAAACCCAATTCTTAAAGGACTCCTGTGCTTTTTTATTGATTTTACCTTTCGTGCCTGTACTTTGTCTTGGTGGTCTATCACAGCAGTGTGCACAGTACTTAGTTAACAGCACTGGCAAGCCAGGGCAATTTATCACCTCTAGGATTAGCTATAGTTTGCTGGCTGGCCTCCTCAGGGTGTTGTTACTGGTGGTGAGTTTTCCCACTCGGGAAAGCAGGTTGAGGCAGAGAAGCAGGTTGGCATGGATCAGGTCTTTCTGTCATCTGAAAGACTTGGCCACTGATCTTCTCTGTATCTGGGAGTGTGGTCTATGAGTAGTTATGGACTGTGTTTTGACCATATGTTCTCCAGGAGGCCTGGGAGTTATGCCTTTGCTATGTGAAGGTTTTTGTCTATAAACTTTGCTTTTGATGGCTTACTTGATTTGGGGATGAAAACTGCCACTGTGGAAAAGGACAGAACAGGCCTTTTCCATAGCTGTTGCCAACACTTTTGTCTCTCCAGAGAAGATCCCTAGTAGGGACAGTTATAAAGAACAAATAACGCTTATAAATGAACACAGTGTTCTTGCTTGAATATTTCCCATAACTCTACAGAAATATAATACAGGTAAGGTTTTTTTTAATGTTCTCATTGTGATTTATATTTATGAGAAAAAAAAAGGATTAAAAACTGGAGCTTTTTCTTATCAGTGGCTTAGGCTTTTATATCTCTTAAATCCTCAAATTCTGCTCACTATAAAATCATCTAGTTTCTTGCCCTACTCATGGTTGATATTTTCCCTTCTAGAGACCTTTGAATTATTTTTATTCACAAGTGAAAATGTATTACAGCTTTATTTCCTTTTATTAATAGTTCCTTCTTGCCCTTAACCACTCTTTGACTTCTTGGCATTCGGAGAGCAGTGAGCTCATGCTTAATCATGTATAAACAACCATCTAATTATATGGTTTTGAATTTTCATCTGACCAACTAAACAGAAATGACACAGAAACGAGAAATCTGACAGCCTCCCTGTCTCGGATACCTGGCCTCTCTCTCCATCACTCTCTCTTCATGTGTTCAGGAGCATGCATGTTTCAACTTATCAAAAAAAAAAAAAAAAGTCAGTTTACATTTGCCAAGTTTCTGAGGTAAAAATTGTTCTTTTCAAGGCTACGTGTCAAAAAACAAGTTCGTCAAGCTGAATTATACGTCTTATTTTCATACTTCTTTCAAAGTCTATTCTTCCCTCCTGGATTGGAGGTGTTCTCAACATTCCTTTAAGTGCTGGTGTCCGATGTCAGAGCAGCACTCAGGGCGGGTTTCCCAATCTTGGTCGCCATGTTACCACTTCTGAGGTACAGTAAGAACTATTCCTGTTGTTTTTCCCATCCCCCATAACTCTTCCAACACATATTTTGAAAGAAGATAGTGGGAAAATGTTATGAAGCAAAGGTGTTCTCTCTGTTTAGATGGACTTGCAAAGTAGTTGGCAATTCCTCTTGCTTTGTAACTGCTAGATACTAGAATTTTGAACCCAGAGCAAAGACTTTTGGGTATTTTGACAATTTCAACATACATTGTTCAATGTGTTTGATAGTAGAAGGAGGGATGAAAAGCTTCCCTGGAAGACAATTCCCAGATGACGTGTTGATTCTTGGAATCTATATTGGGGAGACTCAAAGAAGGGTTGTGGGTGGGGCAGAGAAATAGTCTCAAAATACTAGAAAGTCTCATTTATTGCAAGATGAATGAATTTAGATTCAGCATACACCACTGGTGACTATAGCTGGCAATATAATGTTGTACAGTTGATAATTATCATGAGGCTAGATTAAAATTTTAACATACATACATACATACATACATACATACATAGGAAACCATGTGATATGAAGGACATATAAACTGTGATGATTATTTTAGAATACACACACGACACAACTACTCCTGCACTTTAAATATATGTACCATAAATTTAGCAGATTCTTATGCTCAACTTTCTGGCTATGCGTGCTTTTGAAGATAGCATTTTAGCACGTAGCCCAGGCTGCCCAGAAACTAGCTCTATAGAGCAGACAGGCTTCAGACTAGTGGTGGTCTTCTTTCTCCTTCTCAAGTGCTGGGGTTATAAGTATGTGCCAGCATGTCCAACAAATTATACATCCTGAACTTCAATTTTAAGTATTTCTATGCTTGTCAGTTATACTCCAATGAAGGTGGACAAGAAAGAAATGTTTTACTTTGATTAATTTTGTTCTGGATATTTTGGAAGAGGAGTATTTCAAAAGTAAGTCTAGCTTCTATCGTATGAACAAAGAAAGGGCATATGCTAAACGCATCTGGTCAAAGCAGCATGTTTTCTCATGATTTCTTTAGCCTTAAAGCATAATTTGATTTCTCAGATTTTTCTGATATATATATTTAAATGGTAAAATTTGGTAATTGTAAAAAAATGGTAAAAAAATAGTTTAGTTTGAAAGCAAAGGGACTCCAGTTTGAGAATTTAGATTTAGCAACATCCTGCTGAGGTTGATGAGTTGGGTGTTGAATAGTTAATGTTGCATGTTGAAAATATTTTGGTAATGCCTTTATATCTTCCTGTCCTCCACTGAGTGTTGTTCTTACTTGATGACCATAAGGTAGTAGTTTATCACAAACTGTGATTTTTATTTTTTTCCTATATATATATATATGAATATATTTATTATTTGGTGATTTTACACCATGCACCCCATCAAACTTAGTTATCAGTCCTCTCAGATTCATACCCACACTTATGACTACAGTCCTCCACAATACCACCTGAGCTATTGAAGGAAGTACATGTGATTTTCTTTCAACATCAGCCATCCTTTCTTGGTCCTCCCCACACCCCAACAACAACAAAAAGGTTTTGGGCTTGTAATTGTTCATTGTGTTTTATTATGGAACATTTAAGAACAGAAGGACACATACCCTGGGCCACTTTTACTGTTGGGCTCGCCTGCAGCAGGGAGAGAAGGATACTTCGTCTATCAAGTTCAGGACTGTACTTGCATGGTCTTTGGAGAGATGGGGAAGAATTTTCTCTCCTTATTTACTCTGATGGACATACTGTCTTAAATATGTTATTTATTTTTTCTAAGAAGCTATGTATTAATGAAATAAGACTGCCACTTGTTAGAATTTCACTTTCAACTCACTTTGGTTTTTAGGTTTGGCATTCTAATTCAGATAAGTAATTAAGTATTATTATGGGGGAAAACCTAGGCACAACTGATAATTTGGATTTTTTCTCATACTGGCAACAAAATATCATAGGATTGGTTTTTGTTATTTTGATGATATAGTAGGCTATGGCTGCTTATTAAGTGCTCCAACAGTGAGCTATGTCTACAACACTGCTTTAGTGTTTTGCTTTGTTTAGAATTAAAATTTTATGTGTGCCAGGTGTTTTTCCTGCATAAATGATATATAGCATTTGAATGCAGTACCCATGGAGGTCAGTGGAGGGCGTGGGATGCCTTGGTACTGGAGTTACACAAGATTGTGAACTGCCATGTGGGTGCAGGGAATTGAAGCTGGTTCTCTGGGAGAATAACTAGTGCTATTAACTTCTGAGACATCTCAGACCTGTGAGTTTTTTGTTTGTGTGGACATGTTTGCACATGTATGTGCACACGTGCCTGTGGAGGTCAGAGGTCAGTGAATCTATCCTTGAACCTGGAACTCATAGATTGGCTAGACTAGCTTGGCCAGCAGCCCCTAGGTAGTCTCTTGCCTATGTATGCATCACTGCGCAAGCTTTTATGTGGCTTCTAGGATTCATACTAAGTTCTTCATGCTTGCCTGGCAATCACTGTACCAATGAAGCCATCTCTACAGTCACCACTTTGTGTTTGGATAGAAAGAGTAGTATTGGCAGCAGTGCTTTTCTTTCCATTCAAGCCATTAATGGTTGGGAATTACTGCTGGCAACATGTCTGACTCAGCACGCACAGGGCACAGGGTATTACAGTCACAGTCTCTTTAATACTAACTCACCTTAAATAGTGTACAGAAATATTTAGATTACACTTTCTCTTCTGAGTCCATAGACAGCAGCAAATGAAAGAAACAGCAAGACACTTACAGTGTATAGGCTTCAGCCAGTTTCTTGTGAGTTGAGGTTTTAGAAATTTGGATTGTGTTTTTATATTTTGGTAGTTTGGTTTTAACATTGCATCATTTTATACAGTGATACATTTCTTAACCAAAATGAAGTTGTTTCAGGCTTAAAATTACTAATGTAATTTTAAGTGAACTTGTAGTTGACATGGCTTAATATTTCAACTCAGATATGTAAGAAATGGTTCTTTAAATAAAAGCATGCTCATTCCCATTTCTATGATTGATAGAATATTTTGTCTCAGTCATTGTTGTGGGATATCTTGATATTCTGCAATGATGATATCCCAGAAACAGAGCAGAAAATGCAGAGCTTTAGGGCTTCTTTGTTAGATGACTCCTGTGTAGCATTTGGTGACATCTCACAAAGTCTAGAAGGTGGAGCACACAGTGCAGCCTGGAGGAAGTGCACTAAGTTGGAGAGTGTATACCTTCTGGGTGCCTTCGGTTTCTCTAAACCTCTTTCAGGCAGCTTGGCTGGTCTGGGAGGAACTCAGCCTTTATTGTTTACATTGCCAGAGAAGAACCCTGAGAATCTGGTCAATTTCAGGGACTTCCTGAGGCTACTTTGAATTGTTTACCTCTCTGATTAAGGAGCTTCTGCAGGATGAAATGTTTCAATTTTGGAAAAAAAAAAACTGTTACAAAACAAAAGGTAATTTTATCAAAGGTTTATGCTATCCACATTCCAGTTCGTGAGCCTACTAAAACCCCACAGAGAGCATTTCAGTGGGATGCTGTCCTCCAAGAAGACAGAAAATGAGAAAGCTTTGCTTGGTGATAAAACAATAAAAGCTGGAAAGAAAGGAGTATGGACAGAGGGGTGAACTGATATTTCCAGCTGTTATAATGTAGAAGCTAGATGTATCATGGATTGAACCTCATAGTTGGACTGTTTCCTTCAAAGTCACCCATCATATCCAGATGTTTATAAACCTGCTGTAGCTCCTTTACCTGGACTTGGAGGTGTAGTAAACACAGGGACTTGCAAGGCTTATGGAGTACTTCCTGTGTGTTGGACAGACATGGAAGTACTTTCCATAGTTATACATATTTGATTTATTCAGTTCTTCAGATAGCCTTATGAAGGTAGGAACAGTTATCATTTGTTTTTTCAGATGAGCAGTGAAGGCATAGAGAATTTAAGGAACTTGCTCATGGTCTTGTAGCTTATAAGTGAATCCTCTCTATCTCTATTTACCTCACTAGCAACATCTTTTGAGACTTCCCTCTCTCCTCACTCTTGTTATGGCCTTGTTTCAAACTGTCCTCTAGCCATGGAGAGGCTGAGTTAGATGAGTTTTACGTTTTCTACCAAGCTTATATAAATACTTGTATTTTATCTGTGTTATTTCTGTAGTCGGCACCAAGGCACCTTAATCCAAGATTGTATGTTGCTCTGTTGCTAGAAGTTTTTCTGTATTCTGCAGCCACTTGGTTCCAAATAAATAAACACTCAGAGGCTTATATTAATTACAAAATGTTTGATCTATGGCTCAGGCTATTACTAGCTAGCTCTTGCATCTTAAATTAACCCATTTTGATTAATCTACATCTTGCCATTTGGCTTTGTGGCATTATCTGTTCTATTACATCTTGCTTCCCTGGTGGTGGCTCACAGCATCTGCTCTGGCCTCACCTTTTCCCTCCCTGAATCTGTCTCTTTTAGATTTCCTACCTGGCTATGTCCTGCTTTGCCATAGGCCATAGCAGCTTCTTTATTAACCAATAGTAGCAACACATATTGACAGTGTACAGAAAGACCATCCCACAGCATTATTTATGTTTTTTTCTGTTTAAACTTCATTCAATAGGCCAGAACATTTTGCAGAAGAGCTTGTTCGAAAAGCCAGAGATTCTAAGACATATCATAGTACCAAGTTCATAGTAGGTCACTGTGACTAGCTCATGGCCTTGGGAGACTAAGACAGTTTTTTTCCACCTAAAGGAGGCTTCCTCTCTGCTTCCTTTCATTCTTCCTTGTGTTTGTGGAAATATTTTTCTAAGTAATTCCACCTTCAAACATTTCCACAGTTGAATCCAGCAGACAAGCTTTGGTATGAATTTATTGTTAGAATACAAGCAGAAACTGACTCGTCTGAAAACTGAAACTCTGCTAAAGTATCTAATATAGCCTAGAAGGGACATAGTAAACCGATAACTGACCCCTAAGCAACAAATCACCAAATTGAGCCTGTGCTCATATTTCAGCTTTTGAGAGTAATGATTTGGTTATTTAACAAATACATCTACCCTCTTCCTGTGGGATTGTTGGAAATTTTGTCAAGGGAAAGCAGTAAAATGTGCTTATATTTCCTCTTTGGTTTTCGAGGCTAATTGTGGGTGAACTTTATTTAACGCTCTTGCTATACTAAGAGTCTCTGTGGAGCAGAAAGGCTTTCAGTTAACTTGGCAAATCATTACAAGGGAGAACAGGAGGATCAGCAGAAGCCCTCTCTACTAATTAGTTGATAATTGATGTATAATGGCTGGGTGATAGGACTTTAGAATAGAAACCCCAGGAACAACGCTGAGTCTATCTTCCGTCTTTATGAAGTGTCTGGGAGCTATGTATTTGCTCTAACATCTTACCAGAATTGCTCAGCAACGTGGGAAGCAAGATGAGGGCTGGTACCCAGAAAGTGATGCTATTAGGAGTCCACACATAAGTCTGAGACTTATTCAATTTTTAGGTATAAATATGACTCCATTTAATATAGGCATAAAATAAAATGAGTAGGGCTGATGATTCCATACTTTGTGGGTAGCATTCCTGTAATGTTGACTAAAGCTGGAAGCATGTTGGTGTAAAAATTATCCTCTTGGGAAATAAACACAGGAGAATCAAACTGAATCCCTGAAGGCAAGTTAGTAAGGGATTGTATGATTGGTAGGATTCTCCTGGGGATCAGGATTGTTATGCCAGCCTGTAAGAATTTCCACCAGGGAGGCTGGACATGTTATGAGTGGGGATTTTAATTGCTACCTACAGAGAATGAGAACCTGGGTCGATCACCTAGCTCCGGCACAGCAGAAGGGGGTAAGAGACCGTTGTCCCAACAGGCAGGAGTCTTTACAGAAAAACTTACGTAATCAAGGTGTGACACACCTTGGCATCCTAGGATTGGGCAAAGGGGTAGGGTACAGCAGCCACTGAAGTTTTCTGGCGTAAATCTTTGAATCTATTGGCTGCTGTGGAAGTTCACTCACAGACCTGGGCCCTGCCCCCAGAATGAATCCAGGTCCTTACAGGATTTGACTTATTTATTGGAACACTTTGGGAAGGAGCTACAAGATAGACTTTGTATGACGCTCCACACCTTAAACGTGATCTTCTAACAATCCCAGAATTTAATCTAACTACCTTCTGTAACCATTGTTTCCTGAGATTTCCTTGTCCTCACTGGGCCCCCTTCACTGTCAACTTCCTGTTTCAACCATTGCTGTTTGCCTTCCTCATGTCTGGGAGGAAGCTTTTACTCTCAATAAAATTACTAGTGATATGTACCATCTCTTGTAGAGTGGAGTCTCTGATGCCAGACAGAAAGTTATGCCAACAGCACAGAGCCCCCGATGTTAGGGAGCCAGTTAGGCTAACTTCTGGTTAGTGGGCTCAGAGCAGATTCTAGAAATTTAAATTTTTAAGGAAATAGTCTTTGTGATGCTAATATATAGCCGACCATCAAATCTCTGATGAAATTAAACATCTACCTTTAACATTGGATTGTGTCAGCTTTCTGGTCCTATAACAGACTACTTAAGGTAATTAACCTACAGAGAGTAGGTTATTTTGGCTTAGGACTTGTAAACCTCACTGCTGTTGGCCTGTGGTAGGGTACCATGTGAGCATGTTACCATAGAGGAAACCCATTTGGAAGTGAAAAAGTAGAAAGAGGAGACCAATTCCTTTCAAGGGCATCTAAAGGCTCCATCTTACGGTTTCCATGAGCTCCCCATCGTTCTAGGCTATTGACAAACATTCCAGGTCCCAGCATTGGCCCAGGTCTTGGAGACTGAACTGAGCATCTGAGCTCCAGTTCTTCCCTTGCTTTGTTAGAGCCACCTTCTATGGGTACCCTGCTCCCTTTGTTCGTTTCCATGACTGCAGCCTCTTACTTCCTACTCATCCTGTGTGTTTTCCTTTAGTGTTATTCTTGAGTGACTCCCCAAGGAGGAAGATCCCCTAATAATTCAGTCTCCCCAACAAATATATTTTGCATGCCATTTGTTCTTCTAAAAGATTATTATGTGCATTGTAAGAGCCATAAGAAAGATTGTAATGAAAAATATGTAACCTTTGTTTTATTAAGGTATTTTGAAGTTGTTTGATCATGGACATCTCCAGAAGCTGCTTCTTTTACCACTTAAGTGACACATCTTTAGAAATTCCAATGAACTTTGAGAAACGTTTCTAAGTTATTTATCTTCAGTGAAATTATCTATAAATGTGGTAACTGCTCTCTTTTTTTCTTCGACCTCCTGTGTGTAATTTACCTCCATATTCAGTCCTGCACAGTGCATTAACCTTATCTGATGCCTTCGAGGAGAGTGATGACAGTAGATTTGTCAGTTCTGTAATGACAGGACTCTGTACCTAGTGCTTTTTTATCTCCCATAGATTGTGTGCAGTTCTGAGCACTTGTTAATGGTGTTATTCTGATTCCTAGTCCTTGGCCTGTCTAGCCATTTACCTTTCTGTATCTTACAGTGACACACTGTATGCTCATATACATTTGCTTCATGGTCAGTGCTATGTTTTAGTGGGGAGACGTTTCAGGTTTGTTCAAACAATCCACAATAAGCCTTATATATTTGCTATGCAGTAGTTTCTTGTTTCCAGGTCTTAGAAGGGTGTGAGCCAGGATGTCCCTGGCTAGAACTTCAACCAGTAGTGGAAGAAGTGCCTAAACAGAACTTCCCTTGTAATCAGCTGAATGACTACCCTAGATTCATAGCCAAGCACTAGGTTGAGCTCCCAGTCCAGCTAAAGAGAGTGAGATAGGAGAGTCCATAGGGATTATGAGCAGGAGACCCATGGAGTTGGCTGGCTGGAGCTCTGGGGAGCTCACTGAACCTAAAACAGCCTCTGGGTACGATCAGGAAAAGGAACTAAACCCTCCAAAGGTAGATGAGTGTTGAATGGCCTGGGCAGTATGTGGAACCTCAGAGTAGGATTAGACCGTGTTCTTGTACATGAACTGGCATCTCAGAGCCCATTCCCTACAAAGGAACACCTAACCCAGTCTTAATACTGGAGTGAAGGATTTGGACCGACCTCAAATGGATATGAACTGAACTGACCCACTTTGGGACTCCTTGCTCTCTTTGGGGAATGGATGAGGGGATGGGAGTGGGGGAATGATGAGGGACAGTGAGGGAATGTTCAGAGGGGCAGATGATCTGGATCCTGTGGCTGTTCTGGCTTGGTTTTGCATGAGGCTTTCAGAGAATTCTGTTCATCCCTCTCTGGTAAAAAAAAATGTACATTTTAATATTTTCTCAGACATCATGCTTACCTCATTTGAAAAAAGAGAAGGGGTCAACATGATACAGTGCCTTGCCCCAAGCTGTATACTATATTGTGAATGACTATTTCACATATTCCATTATCAGACAGGAGTTTGTGGTATAAAGGTAGATTTATTTCAGCATTTGCTTTGAGACTTTATTGAAATAGCTATATTTTCATGGTTTCTCTTAAGAACAGATGGGGGCAATGTATGATAAATCATATTGCTTTTAGAATTAGAGCATACATATTCATGCTTATAGAATTTAGACATGTGGAAGGATACACATTTGGCTTTTTGAGTAGAGCCTCTTAAAAGAATACCGCTGCAACTGGACAGACATGAAAATATGTTGGTTTTATATGTACATCTACATTATTTGACCTTAATTCATATTATTTTAAAACTGAAATGTAAACAAATGTGATACCAACAAGAAGTCACTCGTACAATCTAGGCAGTGCTTTGATATATATTAAGTTAATAAAGCTGAAGCCTAAAAATACATATGCTATAGTCCTAGATATAGTTTGGAACTCATGGGGGCTGTCGCAGTATATAAAATACTTATTTCTTGTCAGAGCATTCTTTTATATTAATAAGAGGATTCATTCTAAGGGAGGGGTTTTCAGTGACATCCCAGTTCTCTTTCTGACTGGGCCCCAAAACCAAATTCTCTTGTCCACTCTGTCTGGAGCAACCTTATTACAACGTAGTTACCTGGTAAGGCTTGCCTTGTGCAAGCATCTCTGTCCCTCTGGCTAAGTTTATCCTTAGAGAAAAGCCCAAAGAGTTTCTCAAGCCATTTTTTTCTGCGTAGTCTTGCTTCTATACTAGAGAAAGATTCTGCAGTTCCTTAGAGAATGAGGAGTTAGGAAGAGGTGTTAGTACTTTGGGGGGTTCATAAATAATCATTTCTGCCATTACAGCTCAGTTTGTATTACTAAAAATTTGTTTTGTACCAGAGTGATGATAATCACAGCACAAATTCTTGACTGAGTAGGCAAAATATGTGTGTTGGTTCTCAGTAATTTTTGAACTGGTTTGTAGAAGAATATGAAATATAACATTAACCTGCTAAATGGCTGTGGCTCCATCCGCAGGCTGGCTGTGCAGGATAGCCTCCTTCTCTCATGGGAATTCAAATACTTTTCATAGCATTTGAGTTTTGTTTGATTTTGAAAGTGCTATGAGTCTTTGCTTAGGGATTGGAGAGATAGTTTAGTGGTTAAGAACATTGACTGCTCTCCCAGAGGACCTGGGTTTACTTTCCAGCACCTAAATTGAGGCTAACAACTATCAGTGACTCTAGTTCCAGTGTATTCAAGCCCTCTTGTGTTCCCCATGGGTACTGAAAACACACACACACACACACACACACACACACACACACACACACACACGTGCGCGCATGCACCCATATATATTTTTAAAATTCTCACAACTTTTAATACTGGGCTTCTCTCTGGGTTGGTTGAAGGAAACAGTGCTATGCAGAGGTATTTGAGTGCTTGGACCCAGAAACAGTGGTAAAATTTTGAGCTTCAAAGTTACAAAAATTTTACTTCAGAATGACCTAGATTGGTTTCCATCTATCCCTCAATTTTGTGATCACTAGGAACAAAGGAAGTACTAGACCTGTAACAACTTTGTAAAGTGAAAGGCTTATTGAGAAGTTTAAGATAATACTATTTCTGGGACCTGTGAGATGTCTCAGTAGCTGATGGCTCCTGCTGTCGTAACTGAAAGCCTGAGTTGGAGTTCCCATATGGACGGGGAGAAGTGACGTTCACAGTGTGTTTTCTGGTTCCACATGAGCACCATGGCATGCACACCCACAGATATGTATACGATTGCACACATGTGCAGACACTGAAGAAACAAATAAACGATTCTGATTTTTCTTGCGGACTTTTGAATTTTTTTTTTTAATCAGAACTGGGGAAAATTTGAAAGTTTCATTTATGCTATCCCTTTGTTGTAAGTTGTTCTGGAGGCATTTCACCTGAGATTAACACCTCAGTCTGAGACAGTCAGGTTCTTTTCTGCTGAAGAGGATGAGAGAGGTGAGGCAAGAGTGGCCTGAAGCTGGGGTTCATCCCAGGAAGGACTGGATCACTCTGTGTATGTGTGTTTGTGACTGTGTGTTTATGGTGTGTGTGTGTGTTTGTGTGTCCACGTGTGTTCGAATGTGTGTATGTGCCTGTCTGTGTCTTGTGTATCCATGTCGAGTGTGTGCATCTGTGTTCATGTATGTATCTGTGTATGTCTATGTGTGTATATGTCTTGTGTGTGTGTGTGTGTGTGTGTTTGTCTATGTGTCTGGCTGTGTGCATGTGATTTTGTATCCCATGCACTATGAGATGTCAGCATGAGTCCCTTGGTACTTAAGGGAAAAGAAATTTTAGAAACAATATAAAATAGTACCGAAGACAGTTCTTTCTTTTTTTATTGAAATACATTTTATATGATTTTTTGATCATGTTTTTTCTGCTCTCATTTTCTCCCCATTTTCTTACCCACACAACTTCATTCCCCTTCTCTCTTTAAAAAACACAAACAAAAACCCCAAGAATTTCATGTAACAAACAGAAAACCAAAATATACAAGCAAAAGACCATTAAGCTCAAAAGAAAAGTCCAAACAAAGCAAAATGAGACAAAAGGTCTACAAAAAAAAAATATTGAGTCTGTTTTGTATGGTCAATTGCCCCTGAGCCTGGGGCTTGTCTTGAAACGTAGTTTGGGAAAATTTACCCAATGAGACTCCCGTGGAGAAAACAAATTCTTCCTTCACTAATGGACATGGACTGTAGATAGCTTCTTGGTTGGGGTAGGAGCCCAAGAGTAAGGGGGTCTCTTTAATAACATCCACCTAATTTGTGTTAATTTGTGTATTCGTGTGCTCATATGTGTGTTGTGGACATGCATGTGCATGAATATGGAGGACAACTTGGGGTGCTGTTTCCTCAAACTATCACTTTTTTAAGAAGGATCTCTGACTGATTTGGAGTTTTCTTAGTGTGTTACAATTAACTGTTTCAGCCCCTTTAAATACGTACAGTTCTGCAGGCACTGTACTCATTGCAGAATAAGGAAACTGAGACACACAGAGTTTAAGCAATGTGGGAAGATTATAAAGCTGGGGGTAGTAGGGCTATGACATGGATATGTGCTCTTGACTCTCATGACACTAGCTTCTCCTTTGCTTTCTATTGCCTTTCCACTGTTCTATCAGCCCTCAGTGCTCTGCTATCCAGTGACTTTACTGATATACACATGGGAGTGTGGAGTAAACTTGTATTTATACAATATGATCCTGGATTTGAAAGCTGTACATGTATCATTACATGTATTATATGTGAGGATAGTATTTGTTTTACTAGTATTATAGTCTTGCTGAATGCTTTGAATTTTATAATTATATTGTGGTTATGCATTTAGGGATTAAAATATGAAATCTATGACTATTCTTAATGGCTCCAGAATTTATATGAGCAAACTCTTGAATTTGTATATTAGATGAAGAAGTAACCTTAGGTGAAGCTGGAGATTATTTTCATATTTTGCATTCTTTTTTAGGTCTTAGATACTGAATAGAGAACATAGACTCTTAAAAGTTTCTCATGTATATCAGTATTAACCAGTTTTTTAAGAAATTAATCATTTATTATGTATACAGTATACAGAAGAGGGTACCAGATGTCATCACAGATGGTTGTGAGCTACCATGTGGTTGCTGGGAATTGAACTCAGGACCTCTGAAAAAACAGCCACTGCTCTTAACCTCTGAGCCATCTCTCCAGCCCCTAATACTAACCAGTTCTCATTAAAGCAGTCCAGTGTATTAAGTGACCTGACCTGACCATTCCTATTTTAGAAGAGGGTGCCAGGGCGGAGAGATCTCAAGGACTCGCCTATTGCTGCACAGCCAGTGAGAGCAGGGAGCAGGACCTCAACCTATCTGATGCTAGTGGTTTTTTGCCATGGAAATGTCCTGTGTGTGAGTTGCACTTAGCTTTTTAGCAGTTGATCTCTGTGGTCATTTGTGACCTGATATAAGCTATTTCACATGATCTACCTAGAGGCAGGAATTACAAAAACCAGGCAGTGGCCTTAGTGGGAACTTAGCTTATTCTTTCACACTGTCTCATGACTGCCCAGCTCACGGTGAGCATTCTATAAGTGCCAGCTGGTTAGCGATTAAGAACAGCAAGGCTTTGATTATATCAGCCTTGCCCTCCCTCACATCTGTGTTACAGTTTGGTTATCCCCTGCATCAGCGTGAATTTTAAGAGAACCAGTGGGTAGACATAAGCAGTTAAAAAAGATGCAACCCATTTATGATAAGTACAACCTAATCAACCTTGCTTTCGAAGAAGACTCTTCCAAACTAATGAAGACATTAGTGAAAATCACAGCTCTTCTTAAATGACCACTCAGTTTAAAACTCAGGGATTCAAAGTGGTTTGGGCTTCCCACCAGCACAAGGTGATCTTGGCTAGTGGTACTCAGAACACCATCCTCTCAGATCTTTATTTGAGCAATAAACACATTTTTAAACACACACCATGTTGTCTCTAAAAATAAATGATATTTCAAAAAGAAAACTAGTGCCCAAGTAGTTGGCACATCTGGTAGTCAGAAAAGCTGTATGGTTTGTTGTTATGGAACAGTAAACCAGGGGACATTCCAACTTGGCCAGTTGCAAACTTCTATCTGTGATGACACCTGGCTTAAAAAAAAATTGGCTCTAGGCTCAAAACAGAAAGAACATTGGAAACAGGCAGAGAATTAAAGAGTGTCATTTACTGTCTTGTTTGGTGCAAGGAATTATAAAGGACATTTCTTTTTTAATCGAGTGAGGCAGAAAAGCAAGGGCAGGCATGAAATAATCCCATCGGTGACAATAGCTACGGACATCCGGACATCCGTAGTACCTATTGTGGGACTGAGTCCTTTGTATGTTCTGTTAATACAAGATGTAAAGCTCACTGTGTGAGGCAGTATCAGTTTCTTTTCCTGTTTGATAGATGGTAAGATAGAAATACTGACTACAGATATTATTTTGCCTGAGTATAACAGAGAGCCTGATCTCAACCAAGCTGCCCACACTCCTAATATGAGTAGCTCGGAGCTGAGTCTTATGTGTGGTATTTTGAAATAGAAGTAGACTTTGAATTTTTGTTAATAGTGGCTCCTGGGGGGCTCGAGAGATGGCTCAGAGATTGAGAGCACTGACTGTTCTTCCAGAGGTCTTGGGTTCAATTCCCAGCAGCCACATGGTGACTCATGGCCGTCTATGGTGACATCTGGTGCCCTCTTCTGTGTATTTAAATATTTATTTATTTAAATTTAAATATTTAAATAAATATTTAAAAAAAGAAAAAAAAATAGTGGCTCTTTGTAAAACTCTTACTTAACTTCCCTTTGTGAGATAGATGATGCCATTTTCTAGAATGTTCTCATCACTGCATACAAATACTGCATGTTTCTCAGAAATTTCCTTTTTACACAAGCTGTCACCTTTCTGTGGTTAGAGGATGTTTTAAGTTGGCCCATGTGTTTGGAATAGGGGGTGGGGTAGTGAACAGTGATGGGATGCTGGGCAGAGAAGGACTGAGGTGTCTTTATTACAGAGTCTAGGCTGGAGGGTTCTAGGGGAAGCCTTGGTCAGTGCAGTGTTCTGGACCAGGAGAACAGATGCACAATCACTGCTTTCATCTGCTTCATCTTTCACTCGGCTTGGTCAGCTACACTGTGGAGAAGCATCAAAGAATTGATTCAGTTGGGATTTTATTTTAAATGGTCCTATGTTTCATAGCAGATGATTAAGAGGGCTTCTATGGCATTAGTTGGGTAATATTTAATATTCATTGTATCTCTTTAATTTTCCTGCATTTATTCACAGATTTGAAGTAGGCTGGGTTGTAAGGAAGCAGATACACATTAAGCAAGGGCTTTATTTTTTAAAAGAATTGACACACAAAATCGAGAGGCTAGGTTCATTTCTTGAAGTTTGAAGGAACTGCTCACTCAGATCTTCCCAGAAGGTAGTGTTGCTGGAAAGTGCGCACAGACCTTAGGGATGAAACCTTGAAGATGTTGAGGTGTTCACTAGATATATAAGTAACAGGCACAATTGTGAACAAGGGTTAGAGGAAAAGCTGCGGACAGACATCACATTTGGCAGTTGCTGATTTTAAGGTATACGTGTTCTCATCCCATCTCTGAAGTAATGATATTATATGCAAACGTAATTGACTCTTCATGTTTTTACTACACCTATAGGTATATGTTCATGTCTTTATATAAATATGTTTAATATTATAAACAATAGAATTGATTATTCATGCTTTTAATATAGATGTATACACACAAGAATTTAGTTTTGACAAGTAGGTATTAATATGCTTTTTTACTGAGTTGTATTTCTTGTGTGTACTGATAAAGTGACTAGTATATTTGTTTTAGAGGCAGATAGATGTTAATAGTTTTATTAAGGATGAATAAAGTGACATAAAGTGACAGTTTATTATATGAGAGTATTTGTTATTCTGTTTGAATGCTTGACATATGATGTTACTTTTAGTAGAAGTATATAGTATAAGCTGAGGCGATAACTTAGGTTATTAGGTCCTGGATTAGACTATGCTCTACTACATTGTTTTTCCCAAGGTACAAAGAGAGCATATACAAATAGACAGGATTAAGAACCTGTTGTAGGAGGTTTCCTGGGCCTATTTGGGCCCAGAGGTTTGGACCTGGCCTGTGGTGGCTTTTATCCCCCAAAGAAACGAATCAGACACTTATATTAACTTCATACTGTTTGGCCCATGTCTCAAGCACCTTACTAGCTAGCTCTTTCATATTAGTTCAACCCATTTCTATTAATTGGTCTGCCATGTGGCCCGGCCCATGGCTCACCTGGATTCCTTACATGGCTCTTCTTTGCGGGTCAGATGGCGACTGGCCAACTCCACCCTCCTTCTACCTGCCTGTCCTCTGATCCTCCACCCACTTCTAAGGTGCTCTACATAGACCAAAACAGCTACTTTATTTACAGTATACAGAGAACATTCCACCACAAGAACCGTCAGAGATACCCAGCTTATGAGTAGTATATAAAAATCTATACCCATCACTCTTGATGTGAAGGCAAAACCTTGATGGTCCAGTGACATATGAGTCATAAAAATGGAATATCTCCATGTGGTTTTGGGAGGCAGAGCAGAAATTTGCTGCAGGAAGAAGAGAGAGGTGAATTTGTACATCTGGAAAAAAAATCTGAAAGCATTTCTTTAGGAGACAGTGATCTTGGGAAATATTCAAGAGAAGGCCCAGAGCTGAACTAAAGCATATGGGTGCTGTGGAAATACATGGAGGAGTTGAGTTTTCATAGAAGTTAATGCCCAGTGTGGCCATAGGCAGGCAGGCCATGCGCACCTAACAACAGCTGTCACCCCACAAGCACAGTTGAGGTGTGGTATTATTTATGAGGATATGACATTAGCTTCCAGATTTACTTTGCCTCAAAGGGCTCTTAGAAGAAAATGTAACCAAAATCAATGCCAAATAAAAGAGCTCTTGGCTGTTTGGTTTAACTTGAGGAAAAACAAACTATGAAAATTTGCTTTCTAGAGTGAAAGAAAGGTATAGCGGCAAAGTCTGCATCCTTTGGTCCTGAGTGGAGTGACACCATAGTTAAGAGAAGCTGTGAGATTTTTATTTAGGTTTGCTAGACTCACCCAGGTAGTTGGCAGATAGGTCTGAAAGACTCCAGCCATGCGAAGGGACTGTCTAGAGTGAGTAAGCGTTTACTATTATTTTAAACCAAACCAATGAGTCATGGTAATGTTAGCCAGTTCTTCTCTCCTTGGACTTCCCTGTAATGACACAGATTCTTGTGGGTTCCTTTGCCTCTTTTCTTTCTCCTTTTGGTATGTACCATACGTTTTTTTTTTTTTTTTTTTTTTTTTACATTAGAATATTATAAGTACTGAAAACAAAAAAAAAAAAATGTTAAATTCAGTTACCTTTCCAAGTGAATGCTTTATGGATTTCTCATCTTGAATTGTTTAAAAGAATGTTTTATGTCTAATGGAAATGTCCTGGGATGAAGAGGAAAAACCCAAGGTTAAAGGAATATAATTTGGCTATAATTCTCCTTGAAAGAGGCTTTCTGGAAGTACAGATTTGCAATTAAATCAGTTAAATGTTTTTGCCCCTCCCCCAGCAGTATTGACTTATTTGCTGTGTGATTCAAAATATTAGCTTCTCTAGGAAGGAATTGATTGGATGAAGATAATTCTATGTACTAATCTCCTTCACCTCTCAGTTAAAAATACTACAAATTAGACTGTCAAGAAAGAATTCTCACTTCTACACAGAGAAATCTAATTACATTTGGTGTGAGTGGTGATTACAAAAAGCTTCTTGTTATAGCATTACAGATGTTGCATTGGAATCATAGGATTTTTGCTGTAATCAGTTTTAAAGAAATATTTTTGTAGCACCAGCTCTTGGGAGGTAGAGGCAGGAAGAACAGGGGTGCAAGGCTATCTTTGACTATATAGTAAATTGGACTGCAGCCTAGGCTACATGAGACTCTGTGTGTCCCCCCCCCACCCTAAAAAAAGCTAAAAAGAGCAGGTCCAAGGACTGTCTCTAAAGATGAGCCCTGATATAACTGTGCACATGTGTGTATGTACTGATTGCTGATGTAAGGGCATGAAAGCTAACCTGATTCATTTGTTTTTAGGGGCTCTTGGCTTTGGGCCTCAGTGCAAGTCCATTGGAAAAGGCAGCTGCAACAATCTAGTGGTCACCAGCAGTCCCATGATGGTTCAGCGACTGGGACCCATTTCACCTCCAGCAAGCCAGGTCTCCACAGCATGCAAGCAGATCAGTCCTAGCTTACCGAGGGCAGTGAATGCAGCCAACCTGAATAGACCTCCTTCAGATTCCAGGTCTCAACTTACGTTTTTTTTTCCCCTCCCTTTCCTGTGGTATAATCATGCCCCACGAGTGTTGTTCCCTCTCCCTCAACACAAACGTGTACACACACACACACACACACACACACACACACACACACACAACACGTATACTGTAGTAGCTCTTAGCTAAAACTCAAAGCCATTTTAGCTTTGTAGGAAAATGTTTCTAAAAAGTGAATGTGTGTCAATATTAATCACTTAATAGCTGTTGTCTTGGTCATGTGAGACTTGAGATTCTCAGGAACCATATCCTGGTTTGTAAATTTGTCACTTCCTTACAAAGCAAGTCATATTGGGGCCAAATGAGATGCTCTGCACAAATGCCAGGTTTTCGGGGTGAGCATTGCAGTGTCTTGGGGGTTTACAAGCTGTCAGTCTGTTAAACACTTGTCCACCCATCTACTCAATCATGTATTAAGTACCTACTGTGTGCATAATGCAGTGGTTTAGGGAAATAGAATTAAGATAGAACTCATGAATTATAATATATTTGGAAAGACTAGTTATGTAAGCCTTTATTTAAACGTTTGGTTATTGTAAGTACAGTTATACCTTGTGTTTCTTTCTTTCAGAAGAGTTAAGATTGTCTCTAGATAAATTTCATCTTCTTGTCTCTAGATAAATTTATCTACTTGTCTCTAGCTAAAATTTCATCTTCCTCAATGTCGATGTGTGTGTGTGTGTGTGTGTTCGGGGGGTGGGGGCAGATAAAAATGAGCTATGGTATAGCATTTAAGGTCTATTTCTTTTGAGGATTATTATTTCATTTTTTAGAGGTTACTTTCTTGGAAAAAAAACATAGTGCAGAATTTTGGCCCATGGGTATCAGTTCTGAGGTGGTGGATCTTACAAAGAGATTGCCTTCTGCATCCTTCTGTGCAGGCTCTAGCCTGTTAAGGTGCTTTGTGGTCCTGAGACTCTATTTCTCCTTTTCCTTTTCTTCTGCTCATCTTTTCTGTTCTCATATCTCAGCTTCTTTGCATCCCCCGGTTGAGACTCTGAAATCATGGCTCCCAGGTCACTTATTTATGCTGTTTTTTTTTTTTTAAAGGTGAAAGCTTGTTTTCTACCTGAGACCTTAGTGATGGGAAGCTGCTGTCACTTTCCCATTGATGATTATGCCTCAAGGGACTCCTCAGCCTTGCTGAGTGCTGCATGTAAAATTAACTCTCTTCATTGGTGGGTGTCACTGGAAACCTTCAGCTTCCTGTCGGTGGCAAGTCCATCCCATGCCTGGAAGGCACCCATAATTAATGGAGAAATTGATGGTAGCCAGAACTCAGACCACTCAAGCCAAGTGCCTTACACAGTCTCTTTCATGATACAGCCAGAGGGGTCATTATCTCAGTGTTTCCTGGCATATCTGACTCCTTAGCATAATATTATATCCTTAAAAGAAAACATCCTGATGACGCACTGACAAGTGTTTTAAGTATGCATTCTATGAGCCACTCTCTGGGAATGTCTTTTTTTTTTTTTTTTTCCCTCCAGAAACAGGAGTTTAGAAATTGCTTGGTGAAGTGAAGGATGGAACTCAACGTATAGCACTTTGGAAAGGTTGCATTTTATGTGGTTATTACATTTGTTTGTGTGTTCCAGCGGGTAAATAAAAGCTTGAGAGACAATAGTGCACCTGAAGACATATTCTAATCTAGCACTAAAGAGAAGTTAGTGAGTGAACCAGCTGAGTGTCAGGGTCCTCTATAGGTAGATGTGAGCCAGAGAGGCCATGAGTCAGTCATAGTCAGTTCAAGAGAGACTTTCCCTCTGAAAAACTGCAATATTGAGTGTTCTCCCTGTGGTTGTATAATTGCTATGCACAGTAGAAAATGGGAAACTATAGGCAACATTAGATAGTAAGTGGAATCACTCTGAGTACCGTCACCCTGAGATTACCATGAGTGAAAACTTGATAAACACTGTTCAAATACATGTGAGCACATGCCTTACAGACACTGGCTTTCCTGGCCATCAAGCTGACCGTATATAGACAGAGTTTCATAATGTTTCCCAATATATGTAGCTTAAGCTCTTTTGTAAAATATCTTCTTTAGCCTTTTATTATGCTCCTCCAATCCTATTTTACAAAGAAAGGGCAGAAATAAAACAAATTCTCACCAATTCTTTGTTACTAGGTCTTTAGTTCTTTCTTTTTATGATTTTAAAAAATTGAAATATATTTATATTATTTCCCTCCTCCCTGTCCTCCTTCTAACCCCTCTCTTTCAAATTCATGACTTTTTATTCCTTAATTGTTGGGATTTCATTCACCTATGCAAATAAATGGGAAAGACAACCTGCTGAGTTCCTTAGTGTTTCTTTCGGCCTGGTCACTTGGCATTGGGTAACAATTTGGGGTTCATCCCTGAGAGACCAATTCTCCCTCTTTTACCTGGTCACTTGGCATTGGGTAACAATTTGGGGTTCATCCCTGAGAGACCAATTCTCCCTCTTTTACCTGGTCACTTGGTATTGGGTAACAATTTGGGGTTCATCCCTGAGAGACCAATTCTCCCTCTTTTACCCGTCTTCAGTGGCTTTTGCTCTTCATTTAGGGTTGTGCTCCTATGAAATTTGTCTTATCTATCTTGGTGTTTCAACTGGTATTATCATTGTTCAGCCATATTGATGAGATTTTGTGAGGGTAGTTTCCCTGCTATATCTAGAAGACACTGTTTCTGGCTATGACCGCCTTTCATTTCCTATCTCTTGAAGGTGTAGGGATTGAAGCATGGATGTGTCAATGGCAACTGGACACTTTCAGTAGCTTGTTCTCTTTATTTACACTTGTGGTATTCTACAATGGTCTCCATCTGCTGTGAAATGAAGCATCTTTGATTAGGAGTGAAAGCTGCACATACCAGTGGGTATAAAGATAAGTGTTTACAATGAAGTTAGGCACTACACTAGTTTAGGAAAGTGGCTTTGTTAAGCTGTCCAGTAAGTCTGTGATTTCATTAAGCGTATGTTCTTGGCTGGGTTTACAGCACCAGATAATGATTTTCTTCCTGTTGAACAGTCCAACTAGATAGCGATTGATTGCCATCAAGATGTAAGTGCCACTATTGCACCTTTAGGGTTATCTTGTCATGTTGATCATTGTTCTTCAAAGGCATCACCACAGGCTAGGATTGTTGCACGTTTGCCTCCTTTAATAAGTTACATTATAGCTCTGTCTCTTCTTTTAGTATTGTAAATAATACTTTATTGAAATAACCTACAAATCTTTTATTTCATGTCTCTAGTGATTAGAATAAATTCTCAGGAGTTAGGTTTGTTGGTTTATTAAATGGCTACTCATAGAAGCTTTGATGTTATTAACAGGCATTTTCAGGTTGCACTGCAGGGACGATCAGCCATGTATGATCTCTACAGTAGTCCCAGACATTATCATATACTTAATTTTACCTATGTTCTATTAGTTTGAGATAATAATTGTGTAATTATCTTAATTGGTATTTTTTCATTATTGATAATGTTGAACAGTTTTAGAGATTTTTCCAACTATCTTTCTTCCTTCTCTCCCTCCCCCTCCCTCCCGTCCTCCTTCCCTTCCTCCATCCCTTCCTTCCCTAGCTTAATTTGAAATAGTTTCTTCTGGGGCATTCCTCTAAGAGACCATGTTCCACCTTTAGCTTGTGCTCTGTTTAATCCAGTGATGGAAACCCTGCCTTGGTGTTGTGTATTTGCTGTGATTAACTTCTCAGGCATTTCTCATCAGCCTGCCACCATGCTAAATAAATACTGTACTCTTGAAAAATCAGGAGCCACTGTCAATTTAGGTGTCTTTCACATCCTGTTATAAATGCCATTGCACATCTGACCGCTAAATGACCAGATAGAGTGCAGAAACAACTACATCATACAGTTGTTTAAATATCTCAGCAAAGCTAATCAGTAAAGAGATATGGAGCACTGCCTCTGTGTACTAAGCTTGTCTGGTGTGTCCCCGTTTCTTGTGACTTTGAACTGATGATTGAATATTCATAGTCCTGGTGACATCATCTCTGTTGAAGGTGTGGTGGTTTCATGACACTTTCATGAAACCTAACTGATTTCTCCAGCATCAATATGGAAGCTTGTCCTAACAAAGGTCAGCCATTGGTTAGTGGTGTCAGGCTAGATCCAAATACTTTGCATTTGTTTCCATATTCTAAACTGGGATTATCAGTGGTGGTTGCTCTTGTTTGTCTGTCTGTTTGTTTACATTATGTCCATAAATCTCAGAAAAGGACTGAAAGTGGACTCTAGGCTCGTTGCCCATTCTGACATCTTCTAAAGCTGATTTGTGTTAATAAGCTATACTCACTCTTTTAGAAGATTTACTGGGGTACATAGATGACAAATCACATAGGTTAGTGTTGATCTCTGATCATCTTTTTCAGATCTGTGGGCTTATGACAAATATATGTCATATATTTCACATTATACTCATATAGATTTTGTTACACGCACACTGTGTATATATGTACATGAGCATCAGTCTGAGAAATTCCATATGACCTTTAAGTTAAAAAAAATTCTTTTAAGCTTTAGAACAAAGCAGCTCATCTCAGTCATCATAGCTCCTATGGTTTCCAGGGAGCATATTTTCCCTAATGGCTTCTGAGTTTTTCACTTTGCTTTCTTTTGGCTTTAGATTTATCATCTTGCCTTTTATATACAGTTGCACATAAACCAGTCACCAGAAATAATGTCGTTCAGATCAGGGGAACATATGGAAATGGAGATTGCTCTCAGTGTGGTGACACAGCTTTCTGAGTTCTTTGTCACTTTCTCTTCCACAGGCCTGGTGTGTGTGGCAGCAGGGGTTATAGGCTAGAATGCTTGGCATCCTTCATACCCGGTCAGCATACTATTGTAGAAAAACAGACAATTTGTGTTGAGGCTCTAGCCTGTGTGATTCTAAGCCTGCTTTACCAGTCTTTCCATCAAGCAGAGCATTGTGGACCACATTGGGGTACATTGTGAAGAAACGAGAGCCAGCTAGGTCTCTATCACCTTTACTCAGACTTCACCCTATGGACCTTCCATCACTCCTATGCTCTCACAGATTTCTAGTTATTTTCTTTCTATAAAAAATATTTGAAGAGTCTAGTTAATTTGTATCATTATGTGTATTCAGTATGTTAATATGTAAAACTGCTCTGTAAGTTTTGCAAGTGATGGCTTATCAGCTATCATGATTATTGTTATGTTTTATTCTATTCTTTGAGATAGCATCTTGCTATGTAGTCTATGTTGACCTTGAAGTCATCCTCTTCTAGCTTCAGCTTCCTGAGTCCTAGGATGGGATTCCAGGCTTGCATCACCAAGCCAGGCTCTTCTTTATGAAGTGTCTTGATCAACAGGTATTTGAGTGTTTCCTTTGTATTTAAAACTCTGGCAGGTCCGGGTGGGGGTGTTATCCTTTGGATGGAAAGGCCTTGACTTTTGTTTTTTTTTTTTTTTGTTTTTTTTTTTTTTTTTTTTTTTTTTTTTTTTTTTTTTTTTTTTTTTTTTTTTTTTTTTTTTTTTTTTTTTTTTTTTTTTTTTTTTTTTTAAATTTTGTTTTAACTTTATCTATTTATTTATTTATTTGCCTTGGTGTTTGCCTGGAACTACAGACAGTTGTTAGCTGCCATGTGGGTGCTGGGAATCGAACCCGGGTCCTCTGGAAGAGCAGACGGTGGTGCTCTTAACCGCTGAGCCATCTCTCCAGCCCCAGGCCTTGACTTTTGTGAGCACCATCCTCGGAGATGGTTCAGAGTGTGATGCAGATGGTAGAGCTGTTTTGCAAAAAGGACTCTTACCATGGGGGTAGGCCTTTGAATGAGTAGATCTCTTACAGTGCATCTTGAGAGACATAGGAAGTGACTGCAATCTTTTGGAAGTTTTGGCCCTGTTAGGTTTGAGGTGTCAGAGGGAGGAGCAGGAATTAGTTCTTTGTTCACACCTTTGCTTTTAAGTAGACTATTTGACAACTATCTTGGAAAACTGAGATGCTGAAGAAGTTAAGTACCATGTCTGCACAGAGATATGCTGTGCTATAAATTAAGCCATGTTCAGATAATTTCAGAGAAATCATATTTGCCTTTCATTTGGAAAAATGAACATGTTTTTCTGTGCTGCCATTGAGCCAAATAGTGCAGTTTTATCAGCAAAATGCATACAATTGGCTGTTAGTCACTGCTTAAAAGTCTAAAATGTTCTAAAATAGTTACTTCCTGAGAACAGGCACCCATTTGGCCATGGAGCTCTGTCGGTGTTCTGACATCCCATAGTTTTTTGACCTTGGTGAAAAGCAGAGTCCTTCCTTTCTGCTTTGTATGCAGCATTTTTACTGATGGTAACTTGTGTCTGAATGTAATTCCTGACTCTCACGGGGGATTAGGTCAAAAGGCTCTTGACATCCAGTCACCAGGAGCCTTCCTTCTGCTGAGCTCTGCAGGAAAAGCTGCATGCCGTAAGTGTGCTTAGGAAATAATTGAGAAGTGTCCAAGGGGAATTCGAACCTGGATGGTTCAGAGACCACTTTGGAGCTAGTCAAAGGACTTTAATCCAAATGTAAGGATGTGAAGCAAGAAACAAATCTATGTCAAGGGCAGTTGGACATAGGTTCCTGCTGTGTTTGTCACGGGTAAACATTACTGCACCTGATGTCAACCTCAGGTCGATCGAAGTGTTACCACCTTACACTGTGCTTTTCTAGAGCTGAGATGTTTTCTTGACAGTATCCCAGTCTGGACAGAAACAATATTCCTGTTTTCCATTTATGAAGTGGAGTAGGGGACAGGTGACATGATTCTTTCTCCTTCCTTTGCAGCAGGTCAATATTTAACAGAGACAATAAGTGTGTTCATGTAGGGAAGTCAGACATTTTGCGTAAGAACTTTTGGTGACTAATTTATTTAAATAAAAGAATCTAGAAAGCCAGTTGCAGACACACATCAAATAAGCCAAGCCTCTCAGCTGTCTGCCATGTCTGAAGTGGGATCTTGTTCCTTTTCTCTGTGTCTACATGTTTACCCTTTTGGGGATGAATGTTCTATCCAAATGATAAAGTTTTGTTGTTGTGGTTTTTAAGGCAATAATGTCCCTGGAAAGCAAAATGGATTTTCAAGGGGCTAGAGTTATCAGTATCAACCATTTTGATATGCAAACTGTAAATTGTGACATAGTTAGCATTTTCTTTTTGTAAATGGTAAAGACAGGGAAGTAATTGTTATAAAAATTAGCCACTGCAAATGAATGACCTGTACTTGGCCTGACACTGCTCAGAGCCTAGGATAAGAGCTCATGGAAAACCTATCTAATAAGCATGGTTAAACCTGCCTGGCCTGATGTATGATTCCAAACTCAGGTTTTCAGTTTGTTACTTCTTTATATATAATAGCTTTGTTCTATTTAGGCCTATTTTGTGTGTGTGATAAAGAGTGAACTCTATGCCTCCAGCATGCTAAATATGCACTTTATCACTGGGTATACTTTTCTGTCAGTGTATTTTACATTTTCACAATTTTTCTAGGATCGTGTGTAATGAATGAGTACTTGGCATTGTAAATTGCCCTTTAAAAATGTCTAATTTAGTAATACCAGTGACAATAAATTGTAAAATTATTGGTAAGTCTCTAGCATAAACATTTAACTTGCAAGATTTACTTTTTTAAAAAAAGAAAATATCATGGGCTTATATGTTATCTTCCCAAATACATTTTAATTGAAGACTAATATTGTTCAGAATTGTATAACCTGAAAGCCTACCATGGCATGGTGTATACAGAAGGTGCTTAACAGATCCTCATTTGATTTACCAAGACAAGCATTTCTAACTCCTTCCTAGCCCCCCATTTTCCCCCTTTTATGTAAAAAGAGACACTTTGAAATAAAGTAAGGACTATTCTTATTAAAGTACTAGGATTATTTATAACAATAGCTCTTTCATTATTCTAGTAAGCATTAGCTTTTATTGTTTGTCTTGGTGAAATATTATTTACCTAGAACTAAAAGCCTTGGATTCTATCATAGTCTAAGAACTTGTTTTTAGTGAAGAATGTAATAGGGGAAATACTTAAGGGATCGTAGGTGTGATGTTCTCTTAGGTCTTAAGCAATCCACATCTCGCTAAAATGTTTTTTTTTTTCCTTTCTCTTCTCTTTTTGGCTGCTGCAGGTCCCTTATTTTGCAAGAGTCTCTGGTATCCACGACTTTGAGCCTGACAGAGAGTCAATCGGCCTTGAGTGTGAAGCAAGAGTGGTCGCAGAGCTACAGGACTTTCCCTTCACTTTCATCCAATCACGGCTCTCAGAATGGCATGGACCTAGGGGACCTCCTTAGCCTGCCTCCTGGTACACCAGGGTCAAGCAATAGCGTCTCTAACTCTTTGCCACCCTACCTTTTTGGCATGGAAAATAGCCACTCTCCTTACCCTAGTCCTCGTCACTCAGCAACCAGGTCCCACTCCACCCGCTCCAAGAAGAGAGCGCTGTCCTTATCTCCACTGTCTGATGGCATTGGGATTGACTTTAATACTATCATCCGCACTTCCCCTACATCCTTGGTTGCCTACATCAACGGATCAAGAGCCTCGCCTGCCAACATGTCCCCACAGTCAGAGGTCTATGGACATTTCCTGGGTGTTCGAGGCAGCTGCATCCCCCAGTCTTGTGCAGTGTCCAGTGGGCAGAAAGGCTTGATTGTGGCTAGTGGAGGACAGGCGCTGCCGGGCTATAGTGAGGAAGGTACACTGGAGTATGAGCGCATGCAGCAGCTGGAGCATGGTGGCCTGCAGTCTGGACCTGTAAACAACATGGTGCTGCAGCCTGGCCTACCAGGCCAGGATGGCCAGTCACCCAACATGCTCAAAACCGAGCGCCTGGAGGAGTTCCCGGGCAATGCCTTGGATCTGCCCTCCGCACCACCTCTCCCTCCTCTTCCCCCGCCTCAGGGGCCCCCACCCCCATACCATGCCCACCCACATCTTCATCACCCAGAGCTCCTGCCTCATAGCCAGTCACTGGCCCTGTCTCAGACTGGCCTGGATGATGATGGGGAGATGGAGGACTCAGGGGGCAAGCACTGCTGTCGTTGGATAGACTGCAGTGCCCTGTACGACCAGCAGGAGGAACTGGTGAGGCACATCGAGAAGGTCCATATAGACCAGCGCAAGGGGGAAGACTTCACCTGCTTCTGGACTGGCTGCCCTAGAAGGTACAAGCCCTTCAACGCCCGCTACAAACTGCTGATCCACATGAGGGTCCACTCGGGGGAAAAGCCCAACAAGTGTACGGTGAGTGAGTTGGAGTTTCCAAAACTCTGCGCCACCTTTCTTAGAGGCCCAGCTTGAATGCATGCATGTATTTTTGCCAAATATGGGCATGATGTCAGGTAACTGTTGTTTTTGTCGAAGGTGGTGAAAGTACCTGTAAGGTCGCCTCTTAAGCTAGCTGGCACCATGGGAAGGTGATTTTATATATATATATATATATATATATATATATATATATATATATATACATACATATACATATGTGTGTGTGTGTGTATGTGTGTATACACACACACACATATAAATAAATAAACTGGTGGCTTCTGGTTTCTCTCACTTTCTAGCTCAAACCCCACGCCACTGTCGTAGTGGAGACCAGCATGCCTTACTGTAGTCTGGGGAAATGTGGGTGGGACACAGACCTAGTGTTTTCTTGGCTAAGTGGATGTTCAAGGACAGGGGACTATGCTCAGTGCCACAAGCAAGCTTTTGCACTTTTCTAAAGTAAATTCTTAGCTTTTTATTTTTAAACTTTCAAAAATTTAGGTGTGAATTGGGGTCCAGAAGGAATGATTCTGACATTTAAGAAAGGAATTCTCCACTTAGGAACTTGACTTCTGAAATTGCTGCAGCACATTCTCAGCACATTGTATCTTTTAGAGTTGTGAGCTCATTAATGACATACAGCAAGGGAACACCAGGGCCTAGCACAGGAACAGGGCCTCATGGGATCTCAATTTTGAGGAAAGAGAATTTTGTGGAAAAGCATAAGAACAATAGAGTGTGCTGTGTGCCTTTGGTGTTGAAGCTCATGGATCTGAGGTCTGTCCTGCCTCCATTTTCTCAACGCCAGTCCTGAAGCTGTGGTTCTGTTTCTTGGCAAAATTGACTGTTTTGAATACCATGATTCCTAAATGCTTTCACAACAATTTAACACCTCACAGAAACCCTCAGGGCTTACGAGCAGGACTTCACCCCTGGGATCACAGAGATAGCTTTGCACAATCTGAACTCTTTTTGGAAAAAGAAGAACATATGTTTTCTATTAGCCTAGATAGACAGGAATAGTTCTTCAGTGTTAGAACTGAGAATTCTGTGTATTCCTTTAATATTTAGAGTTCTAGAGTTCAACCATGAGTGAAGGGTACAAACTCTTTGGGAAAGGAACTTGTTTGAACTGTGACCTCCTAATTAGAGTCATCTCTTTCTGTAGTGTGTGATATAAAGTGTCTGGACTGTGTTTGACTGTAAATTGGGCAAGCTCTCATTCATGCAAAAGCATATGACACATACAGGTGATAGCTGGAATGCAAGACTTAGAAACACTTTCACCATGCAGTAGGTATTTTTGAAAGAGTTTGAAGGCTTTCTGGTGGAAAGAAATTGCATTTCCTGTCATTACATTATACCCCATGTTGTGATTTTTCTTAGGGAAAACCTGAAGCTGATGTATTGTGAGCTTGCCAGGTTCCATGAGTGAAAAGAATAATTACATTCCAGGAGGCCAAACCGTACTCTGTCAGTAGAGTTCTGTGTTAAAAATGCCAGAATGAGACTAAGCGATTGAAGGCAATTCCATTTACCCTGTTTGGAACACAGGAGCCTGTTGCAAACAGGAAAGACATCCAGTCTTGGGAGGAAAACAGTCCAACCTTTTAGTTCTGAGTAATCCTGGCAGAAAATAGTTTACTGGATTGGGTTTTACTGAAATAAACATTAAAGTCTGAATTATCAAAAATACTTTTTTGCATTGCACCATTAATTTTTTGCAAAAAGATTTCCCCATTTTCACCTCTGGTCCCACAGTTTTCAAAAACATAAAACTTTGCAGAGTTGGCTTTTGCTAAAGCACATGATGAATATTAAAAATAGAAAGAGTTGAAGGAAGGAACAGCTGAGAAGCGAGTGTATACAGACGTGCACAGCTGCTTCCCATGCCATTCAGGACTGGCAGACGAAGAAATTCTGCTCTCCTAATCTGCCTCCCCTTATTAATAGGTGAGACCTTTACAAAACTCACACTACTAATCTGATAACATAAAAACTAAAAACCATGGACTACTCACATGCTGTAGTGCAGGTAAATTTAGACAAAGAGAAGTTTCTTTGGAGTAACTGATGTTCTACTTTCACTTTTGGGAAGGTTGTGTTTTTGACAGGAAGATGGCCTTTTTCATATAAACTTATACATCATGAGCCTTATATCTTCTGTTATGTTGTTCCATGTCATGTGCTTTATATGTGAGCCTGCAGACAACATGGATAGAGCCATGCTACATAAAATGACTAGGCTCTCCGTTTGGACAGGTGGTCTTCAGGTAGGTGTGGTGGCTACCAAACCTAGGACTAGCTTAAATTCTAAGGCCCAGTCCACTTTCTTTAACATATGTCTGACTTCTATTACTCTTCTATATATGATCGTTGGATTTCTTCATCCTTTTCACCTACTGGGATTATTGAACCAAGAAAGAAAATAGTGATGCCTATGGGTTTGGTTACCCTGACTATAAGCAACACAAAACACCTTCTGGAGGTTACAGTAAAAGGAGGGTGTGTCAGGACTAAGGCCTGCTTTACAGTAAGAGGCTGCTGTGGCATTCTCTCCACATGCCAAATTCTCTATGCTACATAGGAGACTGAATTCTGTCAATCATTTCTCATCGTGACTTTGTGGACTAACCCAGAACCTGGGGTACAGATCACTCGGGAATCTTGGTGGCACAGCCAGGGGAAGATTCTGAATTCATGATTTGGTTCTGTTACTGTTACTGGAAGAAGAGAATGGGTTTCTTCCTCATCCAAGTAGCCCCACTCTTCACCAGATTACATTCTGACTGCCTCTATGGAAAGACAAGACAACTTCTGTTCTTAAAATCTGGGTTGTATGGGAGAGACAGTGTCAGAGCTTTGAAAAGCAAAGGCCTTCGTAGGCAGAGAGGCAGATTTCAAGTGAATCAGGAACAAAATGTAGCAGGGTTATATTTGAAAGCACCCAATTCTGTTCACTCTTGTCCTTTAATGAAAGCAGTTTCTAGGTACCCAACAGTCTGTTTCTACCTTTTAGTTTTTAAACCAGCTTTTTCCTTGGTTAATCTTGAGTTGTTGACTGTTGAGTGCCATAGGACAAACCCTGTTAAGTCTTTCCCAGATGATGAGGTGCCTGATTTTCAATTCACATCAAAATTGATAACATAAAATCATGGGAGTATAGAACCATTCCTTAAGGCTCCCATAGTGGTAGTTCCAAAAGTATGTCAAATGCTTTCATCCTATGGAGGTCTTGTGCCATTAAGCTGAAGGGTGGACAGTGCCCAGTAGTGTTTCCTGGGGAGGTCTTGAAGTGTATTCTCAATGACGTGAGAAGCTTGCTTCATGAGTGCTTATGCTGAGAAACAGATCAGAACCACCTGACCCATTTTCCTGCACAATTGAAAGCAGTTGTGTTCGGAGGTTAGGGGGTGTTCAGAGGGAATTAGGGGTGATGCGGGTTGCCACTTACACTTTGCTTATTTTTCCTGGATGAATTTAATCCAATAGCAAAAAAGAATTTTGCAAAACTTTTACCCACCCACAAATTTTCATGAAAATGTCACTGACCAAAGACAGTTTTGAATTTTGTATGAATTGACTCATTTCTCCACAGGCATTTTCCCTGGCAAAATCCAGTGTATTTGCTTTGGCTTGGATATTGGGCAGTTTGCTTTTTAAGTAACATTGGATTATGAGCACAAGAAAATAAATAGAGAACTGGGGCCATGTCCCCATTCCTCTTTTATGGCCTGATGTATGGGTCATGGGCCAGCTTTGGCTATGCAAGATATTTTTTGAGGAAAAGTAAATCTGTTGTAAACTTTTTCTCCTCCGTAACCTTTATTTTGTTATTTTTGATAAGATTTGGCATGAATGTGATTATCACAATTATATGACCAGAAGTGACCTCAGGAAAGTATTATTTAACTGTAATTATTAGTTAGCACACCAGAACCTTTATATTGGCAGCAATGTGTAAATTTTCATAGAACCAAGTATTGATAAGGGTATGGAGAATGAGGTATGTGTGTTAATTTTTCTAGAAAACGTAAATTGGTATAAATACCTTGGAGAACAATTTGGAAGTGCATAGTAAAGTTGAATGTGTATCCAACAAAACCATGCCTAGGTGTCTGGCTGAAAACTTTTACATGGCTGCATGCAAACTTGGGATGAGACACATTACATTTGTGATTTTATTTATATAAAAGTGTAATTAACTCAAGTGTTCACAAAGTAAAACAATTGACTATGGTTTATTCCTATAAAATAATATGAAAGAGTTGAGTATGAGTGAAATACCCTCCACATGGTAAGTCTCTCAAAATAGAGTTGAGTAACATGGTATGAGGACAGTATGTGCACTATGTACAAAATGTGGTATTATACAATTTATACCCATTGAGAGCCACAGAAGAATTATAAGAATCTACAGATAAACAATTATGTGGTCAATTAAATCCTATGGGCAGGATAACCAGTAATCTTTGGATAGTGGATACTTCTAAAGGGAGAAGAGATATGAAGAAATAGGATGTGGAGATTTTTCTTATTATCTTTCTGAGACAGGAAACTACAATGTGGAAAAACTTTCATTGTGTCCAGCTTCATGCTGGTGATGCAGGTGTCACATAGGCTTCTTCTGTATTCTCTTATTTCTACTTGCAGGTGTTTTACAACATGTGTATTTTTATCCTAATACGGTAGGAAATGGATTACTATACACCACAAATTCCTTCCACATATTCCATTTTTCAGATGAGAACAAAGCCAAGGAAAATTGATTTTTCTCTGGTTATTGTTTAGCCATTCCCTGTTTCGGTCCTCCTGGGCAGTGTCTCTAACTCTCCTGACCTTGAAATCATCTGGAGTGCTTTCAGAGCCCTAGTACCTGGTCTGCACTGGCAAGTCTGGGTGTGATGGATCTGGGTGAAATTTCTTTGGTGGTTCTAATGAGTAGCCATGCCTGAGAACCAGGCTCTTCACATTTCTGAGTTCTGGCCCTGATCTCTAGGCAGATAAAAACCTAACATATCACTGAGTTAAAATGTGGAGAAGCTGTGTTTGGACTGAATATATTCATTTTCTTTGTTAGCTGATAACCTCCAGGGTAGACTCATGATTCTTAGGATAGAACACAAAAATGATGGGTGAAGGATTGGAGTGACGCAGGGCAGTATCAGTAAGTACTCGTCCATCTTATATGCACAGGGTTACTGGGTTACTGTTCTGTACCAGTAGTTAATGATTGAAAAGGGACTGGTCCTGAACTGCAGGCATTGTATTGTTAGCTTCTTGGTTCCTTGAATTAACAGTGACATTGAGAAAGTAGTCATATAGTCCCCATTTTTAAAGGGAAGAGAGAGCTGATGCTGTCCAAATATATTAAGACTCTCCTTGCAATTAAAAAAAAAATCCAACTTCAAAACAGCTTTGCTACTGTGGACATTTCTGAGAAGTTGGTATGTTAAAAAATATTGAGTTTTCCCTTTTTATAAAATCTGCCTGATATGATTAAATAAATAAAATTAACATTAATATCCTCTTTGTCTCTTGAGGCTGAAATACCACCAGTAAAAAACATCTGGTAAAGATCAGAGAGACTGTAACTTCCAAGTTATATCCCACAAAGCATCAGTCTATCAAATATTAGATGTGAACTCAGTGATCCAAACAGTGAAATCAAATCTCAAGATTTTCTTGTCATTTTTACAGGAAAAAGATACAAACATATTTATCTATGCACATGCATATTCCGCATAGCGTAGATATATATGGCGCTATAAACTGTAGCTCTCTAAGAATGAGGAACAGCAAAACCACAGAAGTTACCATCAGATGGGGAACTGACCACCGTCTAAAAGGCCTCTGTCAAATCCCATTTCACATCTCAAGATTGGAAACCTGCCATTTGGTAGTGGTTTAATTCGATTTCTCTGTAGAAAGCATTTAATCCATTTTACCTGGGGAACTATACTTTCTTGAACTTTGCCCTGAAAATAAATTCATAACAGATTTCAGCAAATGTTTTCAAGAAAATCATAGTTTATGTTTTTTATTATGTGATTTTTAGGATTAATGAAACATAATGAATAATAAGAGTGTCTGTATGAGGATTCATCCTTATTAAGCAAAATTATTAACTACTCGATGGCTAATGTTCCTTTTAGTTCACATTTATGTTGTGTTCATCTCTAGTTTTATGCCCTGAAATAACATTTTTAAAGTTAGAATTATGTAAATCTTTCCACAGATGATTAGATTAAGGGACTATATGTCAAACCTTTAGAGTTTTCCTCGTGCATAATTTTACAGATGTATTTGTCTTAGCTCCTTCAACATCAACAGTGTGGAAAATTCATTTGGCAATTTATTAGAAGGGTGTTTAGTGACCTTTGGAATATTTCTTAATTATCCCTTTTTGAGCGATCATGTTGACATCTTTGATTCCAGATAGAATTTGATTCTGTAGAATAAAAGAACAAACTCATTCATATTTTTTAAAAAGCCAGTCTGTCTTGATTCCTGATCTTTCAGAGATATTTCCTTCAAGTTCTAGAACAAATGACTCAGAAGAGTTTCCTTTTTCCTTTTTTATTTCTAGGTAGTTAATAGTTCTGCAGTAATTATTGAGCCAAAGCTTCCAGATCATTATAAAACAATGGGTGAACTAACCCTGGGCAGTGGATGTGTATCTGGCAAACCCAGAACTGGGACAGGACATGCCTGATTTCATGTTTACCCAACTGTGGGTGGCCAGGTGGCCTTATGCTGTATAAATCCTATGGAGCCTGAATAGCTGTCATTTGTTCACATAGACTTGGATAAGAAAGTTGAGTGAAGCCTGCCTGCCCTTATTGGATATCATAGTGTTTATATTTATTTTTTGGGTCATAGACATGCACATCAGTAGGAAGAACAGCTAATTCTTGAGGAGAATTTTCAGGACATTTTAAAGATGATTAATCTGAGAAATGGTTTAGAAGTTGGAAAATGAGATGACTGTTCAGTGTGTTGAATAATTATCCACAGTGCTCCAAAGAGCTTCCTATTCTATTTCAACAGAATATTATTATATTATTATTGTTGTTATATTATAAACCAGGGCATAGAAACACTGCTCACATTGCATGCGTATTAACATGTAGACTCCATGAGTATTCTTTTACTGAATGCAAATTATGAACTACATCCTGCCCTGGAAGCCAAACAAATACATGGGATAGTTCCTTGAGGAATTCACAGTGTAGAGATGACCCATGAGTATTTGTCAGATACAAAGCAGGGGCTGTGATGAAACTGTTTCTGCAGAAAACAGGAGTGGTTTTCTGATTTGCGTGTAGAGACTGGACTGACTACCTTCTCAAGAGAGGCTAACATCTTGAAAGGAGAGCCAGACTTTTGTAAAGAAAGGGAGAAGGCCATTCAAATGGAGATACCACAATTTCCTATTAGAAGAAATAGTAGGAAAAATTTGAATACTGCTAGACATTAGGTAAGGGTGGAATGGGGGGGGTACTGCAAGAACCCCCACTCTGAAGGACTTTTATTGTTTAACAGGGTCATTGCTTAATTTTGGTCAGTTACAAACATAGTTAGTATAAATAAAGATCTAGTTTAATAAAAGTAAAACCCTTAGACACTGTCTTCATTGAGGAAGTAACACTGTTTTAGTGCCTGGGAAATGAAACATTGACTCTAGTCATTCCCTTCATCCCTTGCTTTTACAATTTAGTTCTTTATTACAATGTACCTAAGCAAATGGCTTAATTGACAAAGTGTTTTCTATACCAACTTGAGGAGGTAAGTTGAGATTCCTAGAAATCCTTTGAGTAGTGGGTAGACTTCTCTTCTCTCAGCACCAAGGAGACAGAGGGATCCTTGTAGATCACTGTGAGCTTTAGATTAAGTGATCTTGACCTTGTCTCAAAACTAAGAGAGAATGGAGGAGGCCATCTGATATGTACTGCTGGCTGCCATATGCACATGTACAATCCTGCAGGAGCACACCATCTCCATGTGCCCCCCTCATTACACACAGTGTATCTGTTGGTGAGACACAGATTGTTTTCCTTGCTATGTGAGCTGCTAGGGAGCCACGTGAGTGAGGACAAGCAAAAGCTTGTCTGTTGTGGACTTAGATAAACAATTAAAAACCTGGGCAAGGCTAGAGAAGGAGACCAAGACTGTTTGATCAATTATGTAAAATGATTAACGTGTGGACAGAGGCCATGTACATTACCCTGTGCATGAGTAGCTCTCTTTTAGTTAAATATTGCCTTTAATAATCTGTAAAGAGACTGAAGTACTGTTAAACAAAGCTGTGGCCTGGCACTTATTATGCTGAGCTCCCCAGCCCCTTTTAAACTTTTTCCTCCACTGCTGAGGTTCATTTTGCATGTATTTTTTCTTTTTTCCAGCTCACACTAATTAATAGGGAACAGGGATAAAAGCTTAAAATGTTTAGTGGAAAGAAAAAACCTAAATCAGTTATTCTTAATATGGCTCTCTTTCTCCAGTGAGTCATCAGGCCACTGTACCATGGTAGGCCACAGCCCTGTGTGCCACTGTAGACCACAGCCTTCTGGACCTCTGTGGATCACAGCCCTGTTTATCACTGTAGAACACAGCCCTATGTACCACTGTAGACCACAGCCCTGTGTACCACTGTAGACCACAGCCCTGTGTATCACTGTAGACCACAGCCCTGTGTGCCACTGTAGACCACAGCCCTGTGTATCACTGTAGACCACAGCCCTGTGTATCACTGTAGACCACAGCCCTGTGTGCCACTGTAGACCACAGCCCTGTGTATCACTGTAGACCACAGCCCTCTGGACCATTGTAGACCACAGCCCTCTGGACCACTGTAGACCACAGCTCTGTGTGCCACTGTAGACCACAGTCCTCTGGACCACTGTAGACCACAGCCCTCTGGACCATTGTAGACCACAGCCCTCTGGACCACTGTAGACCACAGCCCTGTATGCCACTGTAGACCACAGTCCTCTGGACCACTGTAGAGTATAGCCTTCTGGACCCTCTGCAGATTGCAGTGGCCCATTAGAGAGAGTTCTCATTTGCTCTTGGAGGTACATTAGCTGTACTTTTCTACTTGGTTAAGGAAGCTCAAGGCCAGATCCTCTGCCGATGTTAGGACATTGGCATTAGGAGTGCTTTCTGTGGGTCACATGGTTGGTCCTGGATCCTTATTCTTAAAAGTTAGTAGGTAGCTTCTCAGGCTGATCATTCTAGAACAATTTCTCTGCTTTAGATTGTTTGGTGGCATTTCACTGGGTACCCAGACTTCTGAGATGCCCTTTGATAAGAAACTCTGCTATGCTGAGTTCTTCTTTGCCATGCCTTTCTCTGTCCATTTCCAGTCAGTTTTCTGGTGTGCCGCTTGTGAGGAAAAGCCTCCATGACTTTGACCTTTTCTTAGCAAGTAGAATAGACTTTGGACTGAGGGGAATTGCTCAGAAGGGCAAATGGGGGACTCAGCCATATTGAAAGTAGAAATGTGGGGCTGGAGAGATGGCTCAGAGGTTAAGAGCACTGGCTGTTCTTCCAGAGGTCCTGAGTTCAATTCCCAGCAACCACATGGTGGCTCACAACCATCTATGATGAGGTCTGGTGCCCTCTTCTGTAAAACTGTATGCATAATAAATAAATGAATCTTTAAAAAAAAAAAGAAAGTAGAAATGTGCTCCCATTTCATGAGGTCGTTCCTTTTGAGGCTTCATGCTGCTTGAAGGGCCCCTTTGCCTCATACCTTGTCCTCTGCACAGTTGAGGCTTACTTTGGGGGGTTATGGAAAGGTAAGTCCATGCATACAACAGTAATTGGCTAAGGAGAGTTTCCATGTGTTGACTTTCCCAGAGAAAACTGAGTTTTGACTAGAAAGAAAGGAAGGACATACCAGCTTCTCCCTTCAACCAAAGATTTCTTCAGAGAAATGGAGGGGAATGAGAAAATGATGGTGCTGTGAGCTGTTAGGTAATTTAATTTTCACAGTGGGTCTCAAAAATGAACTTGTGGGTCCTAAGACTCACGCTCTTTCCTTCTACTACATATTCATTTACAGGTCACCTTTAGGTATTGCCATAGTTCAATAATTAGTATGTAGCAGACCTTAAACACACACACAAAGCACTTGAACCTTAGCTGCTGAATACATTGCTATTCATTATTTCTACTTATGTATATACTTGAAAGTTTCCATAATAAAGTATTAAAAATAAGTAAAATATTTTGACTTGTCATTTTTGGAAAGGGGAGTCTCTTCCTTTAACCTCCTGGGTAAGCTATGAAAGTGAATTGACCCATTTCCCAATGTGTTTTGATACACTGAAATCAACTTAAGGATGAGATGAGGGTCAGACATTGTGATGTTTATGTCTGCAGTGCCAGCATGCTAGCGAATCTGAAGCTGTTGCTAGAGCGTGGGGAGTTCAAAGCTAGCCTGGGGTAGGTAATGGGTGGGGGTGGGGGAGGTTCAAAGGGCTAAAGGTAAGAGAAGAGTCGTAAAATCTATTAAGATGGTCTCATGCTGTCATGGACAGTTTCAGATTCTTGGCTCCGTATAATGAAAGCTCATTTCTCTTGTAAGTTGTATTATAGTTAGCTTTTTGCAGTTGTCTAGTAACCCAGAGTCCCTCAGGATGGGGGTGGGCAACCTGAGCCTACACTATGAAAGAGAAATTAATGATGTTTAAATGAAGTTAAAATGCCTTTCAAAGTGATGCATTTCTTTTTTCCATGTCATTGGTAGAATTCAGTCATGTGACACAAAACAGTTGCAAAAGATGCTGTGAGTGTGGTCTTTCCATGGACTCAGGAGGCAACTGGGAAGTATTGATGAACGCAGAGTAAGGTATCAGTCCATGGAGCCAGGTGTCCTTCCCCATCCCCTCTGTTCCCTGAGGGACTTTAATAATTTATTGAAGAGAAAGCATCTCAGTCATTTTACTCTTGACGATGCCTGAGCTTCCTATGAGTGCTGGCCACACCTAATCACACTGTTTATCTTTTGTTTTTAAAGAGAATTTCTTTTTTTCTTATCAGTGCTAGTCTTGAAAATCTTTTTCAATTTGCTAGGTTTTTATTAGCTTAACTATTTCCCCGTCTCCCCTTTTTACTTTCCAAAGATTCCATTGGCATTCTATCAGTACTGCTGGGAAACCCTCCTTATCTCAAATGGATTACTCAGTTTCCCCCACCTTGTCCAAATTACATGTTCTGGGTACATAATTTGGTGATGCTCATCATCTTTTAAGCCATGAGACTGTGTGGTGTTTTCCTATCCCACAGGCACTCACTCTTCAGGGACATCTGGTCATTATGAGGGCAAGGTCACAGATGAATCACCAAGGCATTCATCATTGTGCAGAGAAATCTGGGTGTGACAGCTACTTTGCTAAGACCCTGAAACACAATGTTTCCATCTTCACTTCATAAAGTAGCTTATTTGATATACACAGTGTGGTCATAAATGTTCTTTTGTTTTCTGAATGCTTGCTTTTGGTCATGAACTAGCATATTCTCAAGGAAAGAATGACATTGTACATCTATGGACACTTTTGGTCCATTTCCGTTAATATATTCGAACAAAATAAAATTTAGTGTCCTTTAGTGTGTTTAAACTTGCAAAATTATCCCTATAGATGACAACTTGTAAGCATCATGCAAAAACCACAGCCTTGGTTCAAGGCCTATCTCAGTGTTCAGCTGACATTCACCCTTCTTAGAAATGTTTAAAGTGTTTTAGGAAAATAGAGCTAGGCAAACAAGCTTATCGTCAGTGACAATAAAAAAAAAAGCATTGATTCTAATTAAGAGGCGTCACATACGCAGAAACAAAGCTGCTTTTGTGTGGTAGAAAGCCTACCTGCTCTCTCGGATGCATGGAGAGCTTTTAGATAACCATGCTGACAAAGTTTCAGGCCCCTGACCTTATGGCCCATCTCAAGTAACTCAGCTGTGCTTGCCGAAACTTGTCAGAGGTGTTGGTGAGGGGTGTGAAGGATACAGTTGTAAAAGTTCAAGGGCAAGGCAAGCCTGTTCCTGAAAGCCTGAAGTTTCATTTTAAATGGGGGTGGGAAGCATTTGTGTTCTGTGAGCAAAGACCTGGTTTATTGAAACTGTTTCCTCCCTGTAGCAAGCATTTCCCACAGCAGCCTAGTGTACTGACTGACCCACTACTGGTGAGGACTTCAGCTTTTCTGGCTGTCTGGGTCAGCCTGATCCTTTTCTATTGTGTATTTCTGAAAGGTTGCATTTAGACTGTGACCCTGATTTTGTGCTGTGTCCACAGAATGGGGTCTTTATGATGGAACCAGTCAAGGAAGGCACTGTACAATCTGAGAAAAATAATGGAGAAATCACGCTAATTGCTTACTCTATTGAGGTGGTAAATCAGAATCAACAACGGTGCCACCCGCACTTTCCTTGAATTCACAAGTTAAGAAAAAGTGAATTTCTAGACCATAGGGTCAAGAACATAGATCTTGGTGAATCAATGGGCAATTTAGTTCTGAATTAAGAGTACATATTGACCATTTGTAGTGTCGATGATTTATTTTCAAGGAGTGCCATAAAAGGCATCGCTAGTTGCCTGATTGTATATTTCCTCCAAAGATTGCCTTGCTAATTACCATCAGTGAGTAATAGGAATTGCCAAAAAAAAAAAAAAAAAAAAAAGCCCATTGTGTCCCAAAGGGATGATAAGTGCCAAGTGTCTTCCAGGCCTGATCGGCCCCTGCTGTCTTTGTCAAACAGCTGTGCCTGGGAGGGAAATTTTGAAGTTGGAGTCTCATTTCGCTGAGATTAGAATAGACTTAATTGGAGGTATCTGCAATGAGGGTACAGTTTCAAACTCTTAAATACAGAATCCGTGTATTTCTTAAACACCAAAGCATTCTACTGACCATCACTAAATCGTTGTGTTTTGTTTCCTCTGCCACATGACAAAAACGAGTACGACAATTCAGAAGAAAATGAAAACTGCTACGATTTAAAAGGAAAAAAAAAACAACCAAGACTACTTCTATAATTGCTTCACTTAAAATATTTTAGATATTTAAATATCTGGTCTATGTAATGCATAGTTGTTCATCTAATTATAGGTATGCATGCTCTCTGAGGTCTCAGAAAGTGATCTTTAAGTGCAAAACAGAATAAAGGGTCTCTCTGACTGTCTCCATTTTATTCATTTGCCTCTGGACTGAGCAAGCATTTCTTGCTAGTCACTTGGTAGGTAGTGGGGATTGAAGAACTGGCCAGGTGGAGCATACTCCAAATTCTCTGTCTTCCTTGAACCTACACACTAAAGGAGATGGGGAGTGAGAAATTTGGCCTGCATGTTGTAGATGCAGTAAGGAGTTCCTTGATGATCGTGAACAGAGAAGATGGGGTGAGGGGAACTGTGAGGACTGAGTAGTGTAGGACCTTGCAGTAAGGATCTGAGTGCTTTGGGGAGAGTAGATTGAGGGCACTAGAGTAAAAGTGGGGAGACCAGACCTCCAGGAGTGGGGTCACTGCAGTAGCCTTCTGTCTGGTCATTTTACATCTAACAGTAGAAATTGGGATAAATCTGAACATATGACCAGAAATGACAGAATTTTCCAAAGGTTGGACATAGGTTGTGTGAGCTGGAAGTATCTGAGGTGATCCCAGCTTTAGCTTATGTGACTGGAAGCTTGGACATTTTCTTTTAACTGAAATGAGAGACTTGTGAAGGATGGAGAGTTGGGTTTAGACTTGGTAAGGAGTCTATTAGACACTCAGATGGGGAGTCTGTACATTAGAAAAGTCTTGTTTAACACAAAGTAGGACTCACCTGTGTGCAGGTAGTGTCTAAAGCCAGAAGGTTGCCTGGACTGCTCTAGGGAATTAAGAAGCAGAGTGAGGCCAACTTGGTCTCTATTCTGGTTTCTGCAGCAGGTCATGAAAGGGAGATGTGTCAGAGGAGAAGGAAATTCCTCTTTCCCATATACCTTGCACCTACTGTGCCGGAATTGTTGTGGTCCCTAACCCCACCTTGTCCCTGAATGCATCTAGGAGGATTTTGAGGGTCAATGACAGGAAAAGAGATTGGAATGAATAGGCTTTTCTAAGTTAGCATCCTGGGGGGAAATTTTGTGCATCTAGAGCAGGAGCCAAACAAAACTCGGTGTCTGCACCCCAAGAGAAGCAGCCATCAAGGTCATAAGCCCTAGGAATTGGAGGGCATGTAGCTTTAGTAGCACCCACTGTGAAGGCTGACGAACCGTGGTATGTCATGGTGTCATGGGGATGTCAAGGGACGCAGAACAGTCGTATGTTGAGGACATTTCATACAGTAGGTTGTTTTTTGTCTTCCCAAGAGTCAAATCTCAGCCTGATGCGTTTTAATAAATTAAGCTCTGTGTTTTATGCTTCCTTGTTCTAGAATGGGTGTTTTCAGTCGCCTTACTGACTCGTCCTTAGAGAAGGCACACTAATGAGGGGCGATGTGGAGTGGCCTTTGGTAGGACTTGTCTAACAGGCCGTTGTCAGGGTCACAGTCCAAATATTTAGAAAGAGCTTTTCACGTTGAGGCCCTGTGGATCTGAAGAAATTATATTCATTTTAAGATCACCTAATTTTGTTTCCTCTCCCTATGGACACAGCGTAATGAAAATGCTTTTGTGTCCCATGCGCTGGATTTGTTATTGTGGAATAAGACACAGAGAAAGCAAGGCCTGACATTTTAGCTTTACAGAAGTTTATGATGTGCTTGTGTATGGCAATAAACGTAGCTGGCTCCAGCTGGATGCTTCTTTTGTTTGACTGTTATGTCATGTCCACATCCAAAGAGAAGCTAAGGCTCTAGCTTTTCTTTTTATATTTATTTTCCCCTTGCATTGCCTCCCGTCTCTCTCCACCTTCTCAGCACCAACTCATTTCTTTGTCTCTTCACTCTGTGCAGAGCTCTTGAGAGGCTAGCTCCAAGAAAATGAGGTTGCATAAGTACTTAAAAGCACTGTTTTCTGCTGGGGACTATGAAGAAAAGCATATCCATTGCTTCAGAATGCTGACATGCAGCCTTAAATTTATAGCCCAGGGAATTCAGGTCTATTTGGGCACTGACTTACATTTTTTTTTGTTAAGGTAGACTATCCTACTAGGTGGGTCAGGGCATCATAATTTTACTACTACTGATGTTTTGAGCAGTTAAACTGATTAATTTTTGTTAGTGATGGAGTCTCTTGGACATTGGAGACTGTTTAGTTGCATCCCTTGTGTCTGTCCACTAGGCATCCCTCTACAGAAGTCACACAAAAATGTATGATGGTGGGAGGTGTTGCCTCTAGTTGAAAGCACCCTGGCAGGAGAGATGGAGTCAGACAGACTTACTCATATAGAGTGTAAGTATAACTCTGTTACTTTCAGATTTCAACCATTGCCTGCCTGAAATACAGAAAACCTGGCTCAAAACAAAGACCTGCCTTGGGGGGCAGTGGTGGGGTGCACCCCTTTAATCTCAGCACTTGGGAGGCAGAAGCAGGTGGATCGTGGTCAGCCTGGTCTGTAGAGCTAGCTCTAGGATAGCTAAGGCTCCCCAATTAACCCTGTCGGGAAAAATCAAAAACCAAACCAAACAAAAACAAAACCCGAACAAGTTGCCTTGACTGTGAAATAGTATCCACTCCACTTCCTCAGCCTCAGTAAAGACCTTGGCTATGACTTCTACAGTGTCTTGAGGACTAGCCTACAGGAAATAATCCCTTACCCTTCCAGGATTGTGGCAGGAAGACATTGAGAACCGTTGTAAACATCATTTTGACCGCACACTTTCCTTTTCACAGAAGTAGGAAGTCCTGGTGTCAATGGACACTTGGTTTCCTGCTCGAGGACAATGATCATGTCCAGAATTATTCTTTTTTTAAATATGGGAGATTAAACTCTTAACTTCGTATGCACCTTTATCATTGAGGTGCATCCTCAGTCCTAGAATTTGTTTCTGAGGGTCCTTACAGGGCACACATAGTAATATTTGAAAGCCAGAGTTGAATCCTTAGACAGCAACAATTCTTACCAGCTTTTGAACATTCACGGGGAAACCATACTTTACCGAAAATGTGCAGAATTTAGAGGCCCAGTTTGATAAGTTTGCTGTGTGTCTGGCTGGTCTGCCTTGTGGGTCTGAAAGTGAAGGTTTCAGTTTATTCCTTCTCTAGTAGCTTATGGGGGGCTCCACTTCCCGTGTCCATGATTCTGTGGAATGATTTGTTAGCTGGAAAGGATTCTTCTTCTATTACAGTCCAGCTTTACTCAGAAAAGCTAAAGAGAGCTTGTAATCCACCACTGTGTCAAGGCTAGCAGTGCTTGTGCACTTAAATATTTTTTAAAAATATTAGCTCCATGGAAGCAATTTAAAACAAACAGCTTTCTTGCCCGTAATCAGAAAAATAGTAGGCATCACTATTGATAGTTACATTTATTACATTTGTAACAGTAATTTCTAACTTCAATGATTCTTTAGCTAACTTACTCCACACAGTAGACTCCAGGTAAGACTGATTTTTGAGACACTTGGTTATAGCTAGACACATTGACACATGAGACCAACTTAATATGGTTTATACTGAACAATCCCATTCTGCGCATGACAGAAGAGAATTAACTGACAGCAGCTGTATTAGGGCCTTTGTACTGGAGAGTAAAAGAATGTTCATGGTCTGAGACAGACTTTGGGGAAGCTCTGATCTGCCCAAGATAACATCTTCCATTTTTTTTAGCACAATGCCAGGCACAGCTACCTATTTCTCACAATAGTCCTTAGCATGAGGGAAGGTGCTGTGAGTGTTGGTTTTCATTTTAGAATACAGGACCAGCTCACGTGATTCCCTCCTCCCCTCTTAAGGTTACTAGCTCGAAAGTATTGGACTATGAACCAGGACCCAGGGTTATAATTTTCAACCAGTATCTTTGCTGATCAGCCTCCCATAAAGTTACTATGCGGCATAGTTACCTTATTCTATACGCTGCTGATTTTCAGCATCCCCCATTCCTTCTCCCATCCCCTCACCAGGCCTACCGTAGTGCATGAAATTAAAGGCAACATTTAATTTTGCATTCCTACTGGTGGTGTGAAGTAGAGAGGCACAGTTCCCAGGCCTTATAGAGATCCATTATGGGGGGGGGGCAGCGATTGTCACTATTTTTTTTTTTTTTTTTTTTTTTTTTTTTTTTTTTTTTTTTTTTTTTTTTTTTTTTTTTTTTTTTTTTTTTTTTTTTTTTTTTTTTTTTTTTTT